>VXBA01001032.1:33654-167923 GCA_013399895.1 Serilophus lunatus | reverse complement strand
CACCCGGGGGCAGCGGCGGGGCTGTTTGTCAGCAGCCTCTCCGTCAGGACCGGGGGAGGGAGAGAGGGGAGGAGAGACCCGCAGTGACCCCCGGAGGAGCCGCCCCGGCCCTGGGACCGCCGCCGGTGCCTTCGGCGGCTTCGCTCTGTACTCAGCGTTTGCCCTTAAATCCTCGTTCGCGTGGGGCAGAGAGCCCGCAGAAAGGCATTGTCGGCCCCTCGGTCTCTTTGGAGCGGAAATTTCGAAGCAACTGCGCAGCAAGGAAAGCAATTTTTCCCTCGGCTGTGCTCCATCTGCAGCTGTCAGTGGGCTGTATGTCGTCCCTGACCTGTTTCAGCCGGGCCTTGGTGTATAGCAGGCAGCAGCAGTGGTAAATAGCTCCAATGAGCTGCTCAAGCTCGGTAGCATTCCAGCTGGACACTCTACAGGCATCTTAAAAAACCTGTGAGTCCACTTGATTTCCAGCCTGTAAGGAGAGACAAGATGGGAGGTTAAAACAAAGGGAATGTGAAAGTCCAGTGACAGTGATCATGAACCATCCAAAAAGTGCAACTTCTTGGTTGCATACATGTAGTGGTTGGCCCGAAACCAGGAGACACTTCCTTTCTGTAGAAGGAAACACGCGGTGTAACTGTCAGGGATGCCAAGGAGAGCCCGAAGAGACAGGTGGGCAGTTGGGAAACTGCATAGAACTCTACACCTGCATTTCCTTGTCCGTAGAAATTGCAAGCCTCTCTTCTGCTCTTGATATTGTTTCCCGGTGAGAGAGCTTTATTAAAAGAGAAATGTTATGGTGGATCTTTTTAAAGTTGGAAAGAGGAAAATATTTTCTATAGAGAGTGAGGATGAGAAATAAAGAGAAAGCTGGCTGTTCAGTTACCACCACTTTTTATGTGATTGAACTGATGAGCTTCAGAAGTTTTCAACCTCCTTTGCTGGAATTTTTAACTTTTCCAGAATTCCATTAAATACAAAGATTACAACTTTTTATTCTCTATAACTGCAATACCTAAAGTGAAACTTTAGTGTTTGGCTTACAAATGACCTTTTAGGACACTACCTTTATGTTATTTATTGCATTAAGGATCAGGTTTTGTAAAGGACCGTGTGGTCCCTTACAGACTGGTATTTCATCCACCTAACTAGCAAAACTCCCTGAAGCTCAGTGTTAGGGGACCCTATTCTTCCACCTTCTTACTAACAATCATTCCAACATTAGATGTTTTGATTTGGTCATCAGATAAGTATCTTATACAAAAGATAGAGGTATGAAACCCTGTTTTGTTTAGGGACCTCCAACTGATAGGTATGTAAAGAAGCTTCTAACCCTTCTCCAGATGCTGTGTTTTGCTAGGTGCAATATAATAAACTTGTGGCTTCAGCATAAGTCCGAGTCTGTGTCATTCTTTACCTGTGGTCAGAAGAAATGCTGGAAAAGTTTAGTCTGCAGCTGCTAATCAGTATGCTTTAACAGAGCTCTGCTTGCCATCTGGGGAATGAAGAACACAGTCATGATTTATTCAGCCTCTCTATATGCTTAAAGTCGCTTAAGTTTCCAGTTTTCCACTGTGAGGTACTCCTAAAAATAAGTCTTGCTTGACGACTTGGAGGGATGAAGGAAATGTTAATGTTTCTTTCAGTGTGAGAGAATGTTCTGGGAAAAAATATTTTTTTGGGATCTTTCCAATGCTGTTTGCAATTAATTGCCATTAATTCTTGTGTTAAGAAAAGTATTGCTAGGAGCCACTCAGGATTGGAAGTAAACATATCTCTTCTTAGCTGTAAGCTTTATTATTGCTTAACACAAAAGGCCAAATACCCACAAATTGCTAATGAAATCACCTAACGTTTCCACAACTTCCAAAATTAGTTACTTTTCTGCTATCAAGCTGTGTCTTAGTTATTTAAAACTAGCTGTTTGCTTCACATTAGACATAAAAGAAATATCAGTAGGTTCAATGTGGTTGTTTACATACCTAAGCATTTGGTAGGTTTAAAGTGTAGTGCTCTGTGTGGAGCTTATCAGCTTTCAAATACAGTTGACTCACTATTCACTTTGTACTAAAGCCCCAATGTATGCTATAATAAATATCTTCACCTCAGAAAAAACCAATCAATTACAGAAGAAAATCCATTACCAGCACATAAGTGACTTCTCTCTACAGATTTCTACTAGGTTTGTATTTTTGCAGTTAGTTTGTCTGCAGTGGCTCCCATGAGCAGCTGCTGCAGCAGAGTTCAGTGAGAAGTGATCTATTGCAGAGTTTCATCAAATAAAAAGCTCCAATTTTAGTGTCAATTTGCTATGCAATTTTTTTAGTTAAAGATGAACTCTGAGAAAGGACATGGAGATTTGCTGAATACTGGTCTCTGCCTGGCAAGGCCTGCCTGTAGCTTGAAGATCACAGAAAGTCAATGACCTTGTATGTTCTGATTTACACAAACTTGCTGGGTAATGATAAAGAGAAAATGTTATTCAGATAGGCTTCAAACTGAAAACCATCTGGAGAAAGAACTATGGATTGTGTTCGTAAGCTACAGTCCTCAGGAGCTCCTTGAGGTGGTGCACTTTGGATTTCTCCCTGCTGGCAGGCTGTGCCCTTAGCGTTACCTGGGTGATGCCCTGGGGTGACTGAGGTGGCCCCGAGACATTTACCACGGCTATGGGGGAATTTTGAACAACAATTGTTGGCTTCATTGGCAACAACTTTGCAAATGGAGCAGCTGTCAAATACATGTATTTCCAAAGTCTCTGCAGGAGGCATACAGACAGTATGTTGTCCTGAGTCATTATTTTCAAGGTTGTTTCGTAAAGTAAGAAGCGATTTAATTTTTTTCTTCGTTGGAAGTATAACAATGTGGCGTGCATGATAACATCAGTTCCACACTGCATGCTTTTAGCTCCAGATTTCTGACCACATTAATCAGGAAAGCCTAACAATGACTAGGGAGAAATTACAGAAGCATTCCAACTATTTCTTATTCCTTTTAATTACCGTGTTTACCTTAGTCACCCGATACACACCTTTTGCTTTTAGTACATCTTCAAAGCCTTGAAATTAGCTTAGTACCAGCAATTACTTAGTTTGTGAATCAAAATTAGTAATGCTGTATTCTCCATCTTCATAAGGCATATCTGCACATCTTCACCTACCTCTCCCCAAGAGGTTCTTTGGATGTCATATTTCCTCTCATCTGACCAGCATTTCTCTTTCAGTGTTGGGTTAATACCATTCCTTTGATGTTTCTGAAAAGTTTGCCAGATAGCAATATAAAATATTCTTTCCTCCTATCTTCAATCTCCTACCCTGCTCCAAAATTGGACAGAAAATGACAGGAGCTGCTACATGCATGAAACCTCATGTTATCTACACAGAGCAACAAGGGAGCAGCTGCTGAATCCCATTTGTGCATTGCTCTGTACAGCTTGGCATCATTTGCAAATCCTGTCTGGAAAATACATTTAACAAAATTAGTTTTGAGGGAAAAAATATTAATATTTTGCTTTCCTTAATTTGGGAGTATTTGGATAGAAAGTACATGAAATGTTGAATCATATGGCATTTGCAGCAAAGCATGGTTTTACCTCTAATTTACCCAGAAATTTATGTGTCAGTCTAAAATGGTTCTCAACACATTATAGACGCACTTTTCAATCTTACTCCACATCTGGAGTTGGAAGATCACTATCAAAACAGTAACACAGCAGCCAGTCCTGAAATACAGTTGGATTTTAGGTATAGACTTTCCTATTTCATAAAAGCTACTTTAGAAAATTGCACCCAAAATTTTGTGAGTTTTTCAATTTCTAAATTTATCTCTGAATAAGCTGTTCTGAGAAAAACTGTGGTTCACACTTTTGCTTTTGACTTAGGAGTTTTGTCTCCTTGGAGTTGGTAATCAAATGTCATTATTATCTGAACTGTGACATATAATGTGGGCCTTTTTAAGGTAAGTTCTAATTTTGCATAGTTACATTTTTAATAAACATACAGCTAAAGCTGGTTTTATACTGTGTGTGAATATGTAATTTTCTTTACACTGTGGGCAAAGTGCAAGGCTATGATTTGCTAAATTCTGTGCTCTGAGGGTGTTGGGATGTTTTTAACACATCTTTGTGAAGCTGACAGTTTTAAGCCATGATGGACTCTCTGGACTCAATTTTCTCTTTAAAAATCTATAAAATCAGCTGCTGACCATTGAAGATGTGAAAAAGCTACACAAAAAGAAAATAAAAATAGAATTAAAAAAGGAAAAGTGTAGGTGTTCCAGAGACAAGATGTTGCTACAATATCCTTTTGGACATTGTCAATTTTTCAAAAGCACCTTTTCAAATTTTTTGTTTGTGAAGCTGATTGCAAAGCTCGTGTTTTGATGGAAATTTTATCCCACTCAAGGGAGAGTGAGATGTGTGTATTGAACACCCTTTTGAATGAGCACAGTGGCTGCAACACTTAGGAGCTTGGTTGGTCATGATTCTTTCTTTAGATAATAGTGTGTGAAACAATTTTTTTCTCCCTTTTTTAATTAAATGTAACTAATACTATGTCCAATTCTGGTATTCTTTTTCTGACTTTTCAGCAGAATAATCAGTGATGTATGTATATGATTTTTTTAGCAGTATAATCTTTGAAAAAAATGATACAAAAAATAATGCTTTCTTGTGCAAGGGATAGAGCAAATTTCTCAAACCATCTAACACTAATATAATTCTTAGTTTTTGCATTCCTTTCTGAGCTGTGCACTGTTTGATATAGATAATAATGACATTTGATTACCAACTCTAAGGAGACAAATTATATATATACATATATATAAATTTGTATACATGCTTATATCTGAACTAGGATACTTGTGCATGCGTGTATGTCATGCACTTTAGTTAGTTTGCATTTAGATTTTTTGTTCTTACTTCATGTTCATTTGTGTTTCAACTCAAGGGCTGCTGAGATCAATAGGTTTTGAACTCAGCTTTCCTGAAAAATAGAATACAGTTTAGTAAAAAGTCCGTTTTAAAAAAGGAATAAATGTTTTCATTTTGGTGTTTGCTAGCTTCAGTAAAAGTGACATACCATTAGCACTATTGATTCTTACCACTATTGACCCTTCTCTTCTGGAATGCTGACTGCCTGTGGCTTATTTCCATTTTTCCTGTTATGGTGGAAGGGCTCTGTCAGCTGCTGTACCCTCACATCTCAGGGAACTGCAGTCTCATCAAACAAAGCAACAAGAGTGTAATCTACTATATATTTCACCTAAATGCACGGGTACATAAATTATGAGGTCCTGTCAATTTTAAGAAGATTTTCCTTTTAAGATTGCACCCAAATTTTGTTCCAACACACAAGGTAGCAGATTGCACTAAATATGTAATTAATCATTCTTTGCTGATGTCTAGCTAAAGGTCCAATTATTCATCCTCACTGAGCAGTTCGCTGAGAGGAGAGCTACAGAGGCTGCAACCCTCCTGTGCTGGTCTCTGAGTTTCTTTGGAGGGGAGCAGTGGCACATGATGGGTTTGTCAGCGCAGCACCAGACTGCATTTTTCAAGACAAGCTTTATGAAAGTAGGATCAAACCTATGGACACTTGGCAAATATCGTATTTACATCCAAATTCACAGGACAGTCAGTATCAAACTTTGTGAGGCATGCTTTGCTCTGCATTGTGATAGTGAGCATGCAAAGTTGCAGACCCTGTGGATAAATGCTGTGTGTCATGAGTATATCCTTTTTACTGTTTTACTGCCCTGACCAATAGCAATTTCAAATGTGTTTTCTCCCTGGTTTACTGTTCACTCTCCAGTGCACACAGCATTCACTCACACTTTTTCCCCCATGACACAGACCGATGTTATGGAGTAATGCAATTCCAAGTTTTCAAACTGCTTGTGATTTTTCCATTTCTAACAATTTGTTACTTCATTGCATTTTTTTCTGTTTTCATCATGGATGTTTTGGGGATTTCAGGGTCTCTAATTTACTGTATTTCTGTATACAAGAAGTTCGATCCTGTAACATTCATATTGTGAGATCACCATAAGACTAAACCAGGCTTTAGTGTCCTATACCCCTTAGATCTTCTTCTGAGTCATTGATTCCTTTAGAAATAATTGACGATGAAATTACTTCACAGAAAGAAGCTGCTGATGAACAACCCCTGCTGCATTTGTAAGCTTATCTTTAATGAGCACAGGTCACGGTGATGAGAACTGCTCCAAAACAAAGACAAAGCAATATTAATTTACAGAAGGTGTTATTTATCTGCATTTTCTCCAGTAGAGTCAAGGTGTTTTGCAGCTAGAGGAAGAGTTGTGAAGCCTCTTCCTACTGCACATGTATTTCTCACTTGTGTCAAGCCAATTTAGGTCTCTAGTGCATAATCTGTCTTCTAGCCCAGGCAAGCCCAAAAAGGGATAAAATAAAGGCAGAAAGTAGAAGCTTTCATGAATTTCATTATACTATAAATATAGTCCTTTTAAAAGTTTATCCTGTAATGAAGAAAGATCTTGGAATCTTAAGGTCCCTTTACCCTACTTTTTGTGACTTGTTTGTGCACATTGTAGCCAATAAAAATCAGGCTTTGCTAGAACAGAGATAATAACGTACAACAGAAGAAAGAGAAAAGCCTATGGCTAGATTATGGGCTACAAAAGAGGCTTTGTAGGCTGCATACCTTTCATTTTTGCTGAGCAAATTGTGTGACTGTGGGCAGGTCAGAAAATTTCAAGTATCTATAAATTTTTTTGTAATCACTGTCTCAGATTAAATGTTTTGCAAAAAAGCATTTTCCTATGGTTGCAGGGCATAGGATCATTCATTAGTATAAGCCTTAAATAGTTGGCAGTTTCAAGATACTTTATAGAAATAAATATTCAAATCTTTTTGAAAAATCCTGTATTGCTAGCAAGACCAATAAGTCTACTCAAGCATTTAATTTATTACTAGTGTTAAAAATGATACCTTGGGGGTTTAAGTGCTTCATATCTTTCTAAATGTAAGTATTAAGGTGTTCAAACTAGCTGACATTTCTTTCCTTCTAATTACCAGAAACAGCCCTAGGGGTAGCTATAGCTACCCAGGAAAGGCAGATGTCAAGAAATCTAAAAATATTTCCTGGAAATCTGACTCTTACACTGAGGTTAGAGAGAGAAGACAGAGAGGGGCAAATTCTGCAGCTCTCTTTTCCAGAGTACAGGCTTTCTTATTTTACTAGTTGAAGGTAATATTTGAAGCTTGCTTCACTGAGGAGCTCTAAATACATTCAGTAAATTGAGAGTTCCCCTTTAAGTTTACAGAGTATTCTTGTCCAAACTGTTTTAACTGAAGGGGAACATAGCAAATGCAGCACTCAGTCATGTGTCCTGCTTGTGGTTAGCCAATTTTTTCAGATGCTAAGCTCTACATTTTTTTTCAAGAAAAAAGACTGAACACAGCTGCTCTTAATATCAAAAACAGTCCCTGAAGAAATAAAGTAGCACTATGCTATCAAATTACAGCTGACATTTAGAAGTGACTGCGTGAGTTTACCTAAGAGATGCTGAAGACAAGAAAAAGACCTGCTCACAAAGGCACCACAAATATACCACACATATATATGCCCACAAATATCCTACAAGGTACATATTTGCTTGAATTCAGCCTGTCCATTTTTTCAGCATATCACATAATGCAGTTTGTCCCTGGTGATGTGTTTACCCAAAAGGTGTTCTTTATCAGGAGATTGCTTCTATTTGCCTGTCATTGCTACATCAGTCCAGGGTTTTTACAAGAGTGAAATACTGTTGCTACAGAAAGTGTTGTCACAAAATTAAATTCAACTTACATTGAAAGGATACTCTTAAAGTTGGGATAACAAATAGAAGAGGAAATATGACTGTAATATGACATTTTAGAAAACCCAAACAAATATAAAACCCCTTAAGTACTGCAGTGAGTCACGAAACCTACTAATAGTTTTTTTCTTTTGTGAATCTTGATTTCCAACCTTTTTAACCACCATAAACATAGAGCATCCACTCTGCATCTTTGTGAGCCAAGACTGTACTATACCTTTATAGCTTAATCATGGTATGGTGGCAATCCTTGGCCATCCTAATTAAGATCATGGCCTTCTGTATGAAGGACTGTACCTAGACTGAACGTTTTGCCCAGACTTCCAAACAGCTGGCCTGTCTATTATATTTCCTAGATGTCTCTTTCTTTGGCTTGCAAGGCAAATTCAGAGTTCTAATTCCACATGTGACCACAAGTTTTCTTTTCCCTTGAGTGTTTAATGACAATGAAATTAAAGAGAAGAGTTTCCTAGCACTCTTTTAGGTCTATGTCTCTGCAGAGAAGCAAGCCCTGACCACAGACCACTCAGAGTCAGCAAGGCAGTTGCAACACAGGTGAAAATCAGGGCCTTCCCTCATTCTGGTGCTTACAGAGGGTTCCTAACCTGATGACTGGTTTTTCTGGGCTCACAGAAACTCACTTTTGACTGCTCTCTCTGGGCCACTTCTCCTATTGTTAATCTCTTCTCTACTCCCTAGTACTCCCCAACCAAGCCCTACTGAGCTTCTGCTTTTACCCTAGCTGGCAACAACCATTTGTTGTTTGTTGGGTTTGTTTTGTTTTGGTTTTTTGTTGGTTTGTTTGTTTGTTTGTTTGTTTTTTCTCAGGCTACAGCTGCTCAGCAGCTTCCTTGCACGAAGTGGTTCTAATGCAGACTTCTTCTCAAGGACAAATGATTTATAGACTTAAACTCTCCAGACTCTCAGTCACATGATCTGGGGAAGGAATAGGCAAAGGGGAACTGCTGCAACAAGGTTGTTCACCTGAAGCTAAGAGATGTTCTCTGACACGGGTAAGTCCACTCATGTGTATCCCCTGCCCAGTGAGATAGCCAGATGTGCTTTCTTTAAGAGGACTGTTCTCTTAACTGACCCATTGGAATATCCAGATTTGATCCAGCAGGGATATCTCCCATCTATGTAGATGCCGTTATTTCCATCACACCGGCTGTCTGCCTGGAAACATCTCTACTGCCAAATCTACAGTGGTTTCTCCTGCAGCAATCACTGCTGGCTCACTGTCCTCAGCCAAATACCTCTGGCTGTGTTACAGCCTCGGGTTCTATATTCTGAAGCAATTTTCTCTCATCGCTTTTTATGTAAGATGTTAATTCCCCTTAGGTGTGTTTTGTCTGAAGGGAAGTCTTGACTTCTCTTATGTTTAATTATCGGGGATTTGAGAAGGCACACTTCAGATTGTTTTCGACTGGGTTCTTCTGACACCATGACTCCTTCAGGTATCCCCATTAACAGGCAGTTTTTACTCCAAGTGTCTTTCCAGTATAACTGACCCTGATAGCTGTTATTCCTACCAGTTGGATTCTGGGACAACGGAGAGTTCAGAGTAACCTAATAGCATTTATTATTTTTCCTACCTGCTTAGCGAAGTCCAGGTTTCAGAGTGTCAAAATAATTGAAAGGTTACCATCCTGTGGAAAAGTTAGACAAGCAGATTTTGCTGTGGGCTTCCAGTAAGCCAGAAAAATGAGGAAAGAGAGTGCATTCTCCTTTTAAAGCACTGGTAGATAAATTGCTGTGCAACGAAGGTCTTTGTTGGCTCAGTGACAACCTGAATCAGCAGAGAGCTGGGGCCTGGCATAGATGATGCTGCTGCACTTTAATTACTTACTAAGGTTTGTTCTCTGCCACCAGTGGCAGAAGCATGTGGGAAGTGCCCTGCCTGTAGTAGGGGCTGAAGGTCATTTTAAAATAAAAGCTGAAAATGTAGTATCTTTTCTGTGTGTTCATGTCAGCTTTGTGTTCTTGTACCATTATTTGGCCATTCTATCTCTTAAGTAGAAAATTGTCTCCATCAATGCAGGATGTCACAGCATTCCTGTTTAGATCAAATTGCTCAAACAAGAAGAGAACCATATCCCTATGGCAGAACAGTTTGTGGGGTTCTCCACAACCTCAGCAGAAGTGCTTCTAGTACCAGTTACTGATTCTCCTTTCTGATACCATGTAGTCACAAAATCTCTGGAGCTGGCACACTGCTGTTGCTCTGAACATCAGTCCATGCAGAATATACCTGTGATAATATCAACAAAACAGAACCAAGCATCAACAGTACTTCACTAGAAATCCCAGAGGTTTGCCAGTCTTCTTGTGACTGGTTGTACTGGTAGGCTAGATACGATCACTCTCATTGCTAGAACACCACATTGTTCTCTGGCTCCATTTGGGTTCATGTGAACTAGTGCCCTCTGCAACTGCTCATTGGCGTAGTTGGAGAACAATAACATTATAGAGACCATTCGCATTCACACAGGCTGAGTGTTCACCAGCACGGACATGAACTTTGCCATCCCAATCAGCCTCAGTGCCTGAGGATATTCCCTCACACGCTGGGTTTCCTAGGGCATACACTCAGCATATTAGCTGTTGCTGGTGTATACAACCTACAATAGCAGAGATCCTGACTTGAAACCCCAGAAATAAGCTTAGGTTTAGACAAGTAAGATAAAGTTCCTTGGAAGTCTCACTTTTGCAAGAGCATGGGTGAAACTGCTCACGTCTTAGATGATTTCTGGTTCACTCTACCACATTTTGACTACCAGAAATTCCTCTAGATAATACTAATTAATAAAGACATTAGCAGAAGAACTGGAATCAGGTTTTATGTGGACCAGTAAAGAGGGAATAAGTGAGATTTGTCTAGCATGTGATCTTCTGTGTAGTTTGAAACACAAAACTTAAGGGGGTGCTTATTCTGTAGATCTGATAAGGTATTTATCTTGAAAGTGAGTGTGTAAAGTCATGCAAAAGCCTTTTGGATTGGGTGGAGCTTTCAGATTCAGCAATTAGACTTTAGATTTATGAAGTGATGGATACAACTGACAAGAGCAAAGGGTGGAAAGAGACAAAAGAATTTAGGGTTTCTTAAGGCCAAGACTGATATACGACTTTAATTGGCAAAGTGAATGTGTCCTACAGGATGTCCTAGGCTAGAAAGCTAAAAAGAAATACATACTAACATCTATGCTTCCATAATAATTCAGACTAGCTGTTTCAAGTACTGTATATCTATTTTCAAACACATGTAGTTCAAAGTGTACTTTCCAAAGCCTATGCAAAAAGCTAGAAAATTATATTGTAAAGTTATCCTCCTTTGAAATAAATTACAAAGGAATAAATTTGTAATAAATTGAGAAGGAATAAATTTGTATTAAATTACAAAGGTATGCTAATTGTCACATTTTTATTACAAAGTCTGACTTGGATGAACTAACCCATGGAATAACTTAAAATAGCTTTTTGGTCATTTCTTTACTTATCTCAACTGTGAGACCTGCATAATTAAGTAGGATACTTCCAAAAAGCTGGCTTATGATTTGCTTTAATTAAGACAAGTTTAATAAATTTCCAGAGCCAGTTTTTAGAAGATTCTAGGGAGGGAGTTTAATTTTTTAACAAAATATTTTTTCTTTTTGGAGAATCTTAAAAATATTGACACTAAATTCTTCTAAATGAACAATGACATCTAACACTGACCTGACAATTTTTGTAAGAAAATGTTTCTGCTTAGAAGATTTTGGAGACTTCTCAGCTTCAAATCGAGAATTTTTCCCAAACACTTTCTTGGCTGAAATTGGAATCTGTGAGTACTGCTGCTGGATTTACATTTTCAAAAGTTATTCCACTCATAGAAATAGACAGGAAATCTTACTATGCAGCTACTTCGATACAGAGGAGAATAACATATTAGAGCAATAAGGGAAATCTTAATATTTGGGCTACTGAAGTAAACAGGGTAATAATAAAACTTAGCATAAACATGGAGGTTCAGAAACAAGGTAGTGCCTGTTTTGGGTAACAGATAAGACACAGCCTAATGGGGAAGGAAGAAAATGTTGATTCTTTACTATAAAACTTGTCATTTTGCCTTTATTAAACAAAGTGCTTACACTCTCATATGGTCGAAAACAGGACAGGATGGGAGATGAGGTTTCAGAAGATAGGAAGAAAGGCTGTATAATGGCCATTTTAAACAGAGGAAAATGAGAGAAGAAGCTAATTATAGTCTTTTCAGTAGGAGGAAACCACTTGGAAGAGTCTTGGCCCTTTGGGAGAGACTGGGAAGCGAGGTAGCTGTCAGGATGGCTTTACAGTGAGTGGTCCCAGCAGACAAAGAGCATCTGTCTAGGCAAGGAAAGGAGGTCACATCTAAAAGCAAGCGAGCTAGGGTAGAGACAAAGAGTGAACCTAATCTCTTAGATATGTTAAACCTGTTTTAAGTAGCATTTACCATTGGTTTGTTTGGGAATGGATGTTATGAGCACGTTATTAGCCTACATCTTTTTCAACATGACCTGTTTTCCTCATCTGGGCAGACAACATAGATTTATTTTTTTTTAAATTCTTTCAAAGGGAAACAAACAAACAAACCCGTATCAGGCAAACTGGTAATTTATGTGGGAAAGGGATATATTCTGTATGGATTTCTGTCACGTTTTTAGTAATATATTTCAGAGAAGATTAGAGAATAAATATTTAATTGTGGCCATGATGCTTGATTTGAGAGAGAAGTTCTGCAGGATGCTGGGTGGGAGCATAGCTCAGAGACAGAAATTGGGCCCTGACCCAGAATACTTCACACCTGGGAGGAAGTCTCCTTTTTGGGGCCTTGGAGAGAGCATTATCAAGGCTACTGAATATCACAACGTAGGATGAAAAGCCTAATAACTTCATGCTGGGATTCCACTGCCCTTCTGCAGTATCTTTCCTCTCAAGTTGCTAACGTATTTTATCTTGCAGCGCTCATGAAGGAAATGGAATAATACTGTTTCCTAGTAATTAACCCAGATGTAGGTAGTTATATACAAAATTTTATAATCTTTGCTCAGCTTGGTGATTGCTCACTCACGTGTCTTACCCATAGCAGTCAGTGGGACTGCTCATGTATTTTAAATGCTCATCAACAAGAGTAAGGATCATACTACCCAGCCCAAATACCAGGTAAACAAGGTTGCATGGGAAGTTTGTAGAAGAGCTGGAAGTGTGCTCCCAGAACCAGCACCTCTGCTGATAAATTGGTAAAACTTCAACAATATTAAAACATGAGGTCATATACTGCGGTAAAATCGAATAGCAAGAGGTAGCACATGAATAGAAAAGAAGGGAAAAGAGATCCACGGGCAAGCATTGCTCAAAAGTGTAAACCCTGTGTAGGGAAAGAAAATTTAGTCCACTCTTGGTAGCATTAGTGGTTTTATTGGATGGAGGAGCTGGTCCCACAAATTATTCCGTGCCACTCAACAGCCAGACCAAGACTTTCAGGTGCAGATGTCAATGAACTGGAAAAGGAGAAACTAGACATCTGCCTGGATTTACTGAGTTAAAATGTAGGTTGTTGGAGTCTACCTCTGAATAAAAATTCTTGGTTCTGGCCTCATTAACCAGGTCTATGAAGTAAATATAGCCTAATGCACTGTATAAATCATGTAATATTCTATGATAACATCGGGTTAATATATTTCCCAAACAACAAGTTTCTATAGGACTTCATATTCCCAGGGACTGCGAAATTTTTAAGTAGAAGGAAACTGCAAAAGTGACAATATTTAAATTCAAAGTGCTAACAGATTGAGAGTTCTTTAGCCACGGAGTTGAAGCTACCTCACTAAGTCCCCGTATCAGTTCCACTCATCCAGCCATTTCTTGGGACTTGTGGCAAATAATGCGTCCCCACAAAAGACAATGGTCCTAGACCAGATCTGCCTCTCTCTTGCCATTAAAAATGCTAGAACAGGTGCTGGCATGGCAGGCAGCATCTTTTTAACCAGGGCCATCTCCAAGAGGGAGAATTACGGGAGGACACAATCAGCACAGCATGCTAATTTCCAATTTCCATGTTCTCAAGTGTAAAGGGTGTTTCTAAGTTTATGGTAATGATTTCTAGAAGAGGCTTTTAAGACTCAGATGCTTTTTGTCCTGTGTGAGATTGAAACAAAGCAATATTATTTGCAAGATAAATGCTAATTGTTCATTAGAAAAACTTTCTGCCAAGTTCCAAACCCTTTTGGCTTTGCCTGAGCTGATGGAATGCGTACATTTGGATTTATAAAAGCAGAGAGAATTTTTGACTACAGGAAATTTCTTTTTGCACTTAAATAGCAGTTCAATACAAAATAAAACTTTTTATATTCTCTCAAAATTCAGGAAATTGTAATCAGCTTTTTTTTCCCTTCTAATATTTCAGGTTTCCATTATAGCATAAATAAAGTGGAAGTTTTGGGTTATTTTGCTGTTTGTTGTTGGTGGTTTTGTTTGTTTATTTGGTTGATTGGGTTTTTGAGTTTTGTTCTTTTTATTAGAGACTTTACAGCCTGGTAAGCAAAGGAATTCTTGAATGAACTCCATTCAGCAATCTACTGGCACTGACACTTCTCAAACACCACACTCTGCTGAAGTCTACACTCTTCATGTTGATTCTGTTCCTTTCTGTAGCCAAAGAGACCTTGCACAGTTTTATCTCAACACTGGGAACCCTCACATTGTTTTAGTCTCACCCAAGCTGACAGACACTCCTTTACTGACCGTGGAAAAGTTTCAGATCTAGTCTTATGTGAGCCACAAATCAGAACTGTTGTTGGGTAGACAGATTAACCTCTTTTTGTTAAAGGGAGCATGACTCATTACAATGAGCAGGCAGTTGTTGCCTGCCAACAGGCAGAGCTGTCTTTTTGTAAAATTTAAATTGTTTGCCCTTTAAACCCACCAGTTTTGCGTAAGGCTGCAGTTAGGTTTTTGCTGTCCATGGACTCTCCTACACAGAAATCTGGGAGGTATAGAGGTAAAAGTCCCATATTTCCTGAATTTCCTGTGTTCCTAACACAGCGAGTAGCAGCAGTGATTTGTCAAGTTTTAATGCAGTTTCCCTCATTGCCCTCCTCACTCAGTCCTCTCTGGAGGGAGAGCTGGCATGCCACAGTGACAGCAGTTCTGACCAGACAACAGAAACTTCTGTGAGCAACGAGGTCGTGGAAGCTCGTGACAGCCGAACCCTCATGCCACAGTGACAGCAGTTCTGACCAGACAACAGAAACTTCTGTGAGCAACGAGGTCGTGGAAGCTCGTGACAGCCGAACCCTCATGCCACAGTGACAGCAGTTCTGACCAGACAACAGAAACTTCTGTGAGCAACGAGGTCGTGGAAGCTCGTGACAGCCGAACCCTCATTTACAGCAGCGCTGATGCCTCCAAGGTGCTGGCCACCAGTACAATTACAGTGATATCTGTTCTCCTGGAGCCCAGGAGTCCTGTTTATGCAGACATAGATAGTTTTGCTTGCTGTGCTGGCTTGCCTCTACTTCTTTGTTTTTTTGGTAACTTATTTTTGAAGGTACTTACGGTATTATAATATAATCTATTTAATGGAATATCACAGAGAGCTATTGTGTAAATATACACAGCTACCCATATTTACTCTGGTCTAAACTTCATACACACTTTAAAAACTCTGGAGCATGTTAAGATTTCCTAGGTATTTTGTTCAAATACTATATTTGAACCATACCATTCTGTGATCACAGAGATACAACCGAACCCAAGGTAATTGCATTGATTTTGATGGGTCTATAGCAACGTTATATTTGATCACAAGTCTTCAAAATGAAAATCTGAATGTCTCATCATCAGGGCCTTGCAGTGGCAAAGAAGGGAAAAACCCCTCATGTTTTTTTCCAGTCACTGCTGCATTTATGACTTCATTTCACTGCAGCTTGAATTACTTTTCTTTTGAAGGTAGCATGTGTAATTATTATTTGTGGAGCTAGATGCTAACAGCACCCATCTGGCCTCAGACATGTAATAGAGCTATACCCTTAAGTCTTGACAAATCATTATTTAATCCTAACCTTACAATTAAGCTCTAGCTGTGTGCTCTGTGTTGCTGATCCACTGCCTTTTGCTTTAGAAAAGCCCCTGAACTATGCCAGTGAGCTTGTTTATGAGGTCAGTTCCACTGTGGCCAACATCTCCTTATCACCTGAGGACTCACACCCAGAAAAACACTCAGTGATTCATCACTGCAGCCTGGAAAGGCTGAATTACCCACTCAGGGATTCCTAAGTCATGAGTTTGCTGCTGTTTCATCACGTGCTTTGCTCTGGATTATAGGCAACTTCCTTTTCCCAGCTTTTTAACTCTGATGGATCAGCAGGCATTTAATCCACTCTCAGCTACTCATTATTTACACATCCTCCCTGGATAGGGCTGCATTGTACACGTGCATGTGTGTGCACACGCGCGTGTTTTAATAACCTGCTGGCTAAATTTCTTCATGAAGTGAATCACATTCTTCTGTCAAATCATTCCTCCACCTGTCAGCCAATAGAGCCTACTCATGCTATTCTGATGCAATAACCACAAATAAGGACCACGTGATAAGAAATTCAGGAGGAGATTGAAAAACATAGTGGCAAGATCATGTCTCCAAGAAGCAATCTATGTTGGAGCAGTGCAAATGCACAGGGCTGCTGTCCCTTGCAGCTGCTAGTGATGAACTTCATCTGCAAAACAATGTTGGATGTACCCTGTTTTTCCTCTAAGTTGCTTGTACTCTTATCCCTGCAGAGAGACCTGCTGAAAAATATGACCCAGTAAACACAAGTAAACCCAGAACTCGCTCCATATAAGCTGCCTATGTGGAATCTCTGGCTGCTTTTCCAACATAGTATAAACTGTCCAAATATACAGAGTTTCATTTTGAAATATCCTCAACTTATACGTAGGTATTAAATGAATATTTTTTCAGAAGAATCTTGCACTCAGCACATAGAAATCTTGGAAAAGCCAGCTGTCAACAGCTGGCACGATGCCTGTCACAAGTACTTTGGAGGAAGCCGCAATTATTATACACAATAAGAATTTATATAATTCAGGTTATAATTAGATTCATAAGAGAAGAAATAGCTTTAACACAGATCTTTGGGCAAGAGTCAACATTTCTTTTCTGTGAAATCATATAGCAACTATCAAGATTGCATCCAGTAGAGGCAGTGAGAATATAAACAAACACAAATCTTGAATTTCACTCTAATGACCTACGTACCTTTAATCAACCTTCACTGATATATCTGTATGTATCTCTTTCAGACAGGATTTATGCATAATTACCAATAATTTACAAACAGACCTTCAAAGAACTTCACAGTATCTTTGCATATTTAAGTATCTCAGAACCATTCTGACTAGCAGACTACATAATTAGATCCAAACAGGAGCAAAATTCAGGATGTTCGATAAAGTATTTCTCTTTCACAAGCCAGTGGAGGAAATTCAATGTCAGACACATCCTGAGAAGATGGATGGTATCCTGCAATTTAGAGGTCTCTATTCTACAAAAAAGACATTTCCCTTTCCTACCTTCTGCACTTATCAGAACTGGTGAAAAAGAATTGAGAGATGAGGCTATTTTTTGAACAATAACATGCTAAACTTAGATTAACTACTTATCAGATGGATTCCGTCTGATGAAACTTTTATCTTGCTTTTATCTGCTAACTTTTATCTGCTCTGGAAGAGCAGAGGATATTCCCTTGCACTGAGTGTAATGGACTAGCTCACCCAAACAAACTGCGAGGAGTAGGGGCTGCTCTACTGAAGCAGCTCCTCTCGTTTTGTTGGGAGTGTTGCAAAACCCTTTCATGTTGGATGCAAGAATAGTCTTCTTTGGTGTCCCACTACTGTTCTGCCTAAGATAAATTATTATAAAACACACATGAGTATTAACATACATTATCTCATACAGCTTTTCTTTCCTACACTCTTCTGCCCTGTAGCCCAAGCTGCTCACTGAAGATTAAATTTTCTGAAAACTAGTTCTTCCAAATTTTCATGTTACCACAGTGCATTGTATCTAGAAGGCGTATCAGCACCTTACATGCTATGCAGAATCCCCTGTAAATCCACCTGCTCAAATCTCAGCAAATCAGAGTAGTTAAAGCTGTCTGTCATCCCAAAAATATGCTATTAAAATTGCACTTCATGTTATTCGCAAAAGAAGTACCGTATCTTCTCTGAAGTAATTCTTGCCATCACTGTCACCACTTGCTATGTCCACTAGAGTTTGGCTGTAATTACGAAATTCATTTTTAGAAGCAGATGATTATGATTATTGAGACATATATGGGACACACACTTGAGAATAAGATTTCCTTTTCAACTGAAAAACTGAGCTCTTATTTTTGACAGAAAGCACAAAACTGTTTAAGATACTAGGATTAGATTCTTTAGTATCCAAAGTCCTAAGAAGAATGGTAGCAAGAACCATTTTCAGCTCTTTCCAAAGTTGTATGCCTAGGCTGATGCTGACATGACTTTCGTTGAATTAAGCTGTATTGAGGATTACATTTTGTGTTTGACAAAACAAAAATTTCCTCATCTTGACTTTTACTCTTCTGAGGTCTCAGATTACCTCAGATTTTATACTTTGTTGCATACTTAAAGAGTTTTGGGCAACTGTTTTCCTGTGGTTATGTAGCATACAGTCTATAGTGAAAACATTCCAGATAGACCTATACAAGGTTTTAAAAAAAAACTAGTTGCATAGAAGGCCAGATGGAAAGAAGCAGCTGACTTACAGGAAAGTCAGCTGCACTTGATCTTGAGATGACTTGCCAAGGGGACAAAAATTTCTATCTTGGCTGCAAAGAAACAAAAGTAATTTGGGATAAAAGAGCATATATTGTCTGGACAGTGGAGTCCCTTTAAACAGATACTAGAAATATCAGCATATGAGATAATAGATACTGACATATTTAAACACATCCTAAAAATGGTAAGCTTTCTGGTTGTGTTTAATCAAAGTGTGTCATACTTTATTTGTTTAGATGTCTAGTAATGGATGTTTTTAATCAGATGCATGCAGCTGGAGCAGACTTGTTTCAGACCAATGTTTTCCACTTTCCTCACATTAGTCACTTTTGGGAAAGAACAGCTTTCTGGACTTCTGACCGTTTTTTCCAGGGTCACCTCTTACTGACATCAAGTCTATTTAGACAGAGGTTTTTTGACACAAATATTGCATAAAGCATAAATATAGCATGACATCCTCAGTGACTGTCAGCTCAGTGACAGAACTGAATGTTTCTGCTAAACAAAGCCAGGAAACAGTCAAAAGTATCTTGGAATAAAAAGGCAGAATGACAATGAAGGTGACCTTTTAGTCACGTCATATCCTCAGGACCAGGAATACAAGCAACCTAGCTTTAATTCAAGCATCATCCTATCCTCTGACAAATTCACTAGATTTAAATAAGTCCCACTTTAAAACTGTAGAGCAGGTAATTTTTTAAATTTTATATGCACATCAAATGACACTGTAAGGAAATAATTTCTAATATTGCCAGTTACTGTATTTTAAGGTCTATTATTCTTTCCATGAGCATGGATTTCATTCATACAAGTTGCAGTCTGGACTGAAATCTGGCATCAGATCATCTGGATTTGTAACTCGAAACATCTGGATTCATAACATTAATAATAAGGATCAAAAGTATGCAATGCTTTCAGAAGAGCTATTTTCATCTTTTGACTTAACACTGTAATGCACTTTTCTCTCCTGTCCTGTTACAAGGGGTGACCAAGGAGAATGCTCGGGACTCAGATGTTAAGTGGATCTTGGTGCCTTGTGGGTTCCTGTGTGCTCCAAATTACGGAGGCTGAAGGAGCATCCTGGTATACTTTCCTACCAGCCTTCTGCAGATGCACACGAGTCCTCTTTCCCAAGGTACGAGTCCTCTGGCAGACTCAGAGAAAGCTGTCGTGGCACAGCACATTAAGCCTGAGGTGGTCCTCTCCTGCCCAGCCGTGCCAGCCTTGGGGCCACGCTCCTCCTGGCAGCACAAAGCAGCTGCAGTGCAGGAGAGGATCTGGCTCTCCAATTTATGTCAGGAGCACACACTGAACTCCTTCTCAGTGCACCAGGAGCAGACAGACGAGGTTGTGTTCACTCACACACAAGCGAGCATTTATTTGGTCCTCTGCAGACTGCCTCTCTCACAGCCGCCCGCCTCTCAGCTTCCCGTCTCCTCGAGCAGAAGAGAAAACATGGGAGCAGAAGCCAAGGACTCGTGAGCTTCAGTTCAGCTGCTGGTATTGACTCATTGTTTGGCCTTACTTAGTTGTTTGACCTCTCTGTCTTTAGTTCCCTCGCTGAAAAGGGACAAAGCAGTTAGACTTGACTGCGCAAGACAGCTCTCCCAAGGAAACTAATAGGGAGGCCATTCCATAGAGTAGAGGCAGCAGCTCTCTCCCCAGGACAGCCAGCTTACAACAGGGACAGAACAAAGTGCAAGGGGCAGAGTCATGCTGTGACTCAAGGTATCCAGCTGCTAATCTTTAACCTCTAAAAGTGATTTTCCTGAGCTCCAATAGCACAGCTGTCTGCAGCTGGTATAATTTAAACACCAAGCTATTCCCTGTCTTTGTTGTGGTGAAGGCTTACCTCTGCTTACCAACATTGTGATCCCCTCAGTTCAGAGATGATGGCTGGCTGCCACATTGCCCTTGGAAAGAGGTCACAGAAAGGGCTGCAGGTGTAGGACTAATAGGCCAAGCTTTGGACACCGAGAGGCATTTGAAGGAAAGAAACTGCTTTGCCTCAGGAAATACCCATATATCCTTGCTTAACAGCAAGGGACCTTGACTATGCCATTAAACCAACAAACCCACCGCGTGAGAGGGAAGTAGTGCTGCCCAAATGGCTGAACCAATACGGAATGAAGATTTGTGTCACTATATTGTGGCCGGGAGAATTTCCTACTGGCAAAATTTCAAAATTCTGTGTCCTTTGTTATGGGTTCTTCACTGCCTCGTCTCACAATGTGACTAGCAGTTTAATATCATGGGTTTGTTATTACTAACAACAATGATAGTCAGTCTTCCTAGTTTCTAGATGTTAAAATTCTGATATGGTGGCATTTCTTTCTCAGCCATAAAAAAACCCCAAGGCTAGAGGTTGTCGCTTATCATTTGGCTGCAGCAGCTGAAGGAAGCTTAACAGAGCAAACCAATGCCTTGTGACAAAAGCAGGAAAGCTGCCAACACAGGCACTTGCCAATATTAACAGATAAAAGAGTTAGGAAAATATTTCAAAGCATCAGTGAAGGCATTGAAATGCTCTTTAACTATGGGGTGGCCTTCTACATTTATTCAGCCAGGATGAAGGTAGAAGACAGAGCTGTGCAGTTCTGGACAACACAGGTACTCTAAGCAGAGCTTGAAAACTTGCCAGGGCACTAACTGACCACCTGCTTTATAATTCCTATTGCTCTTGCAGGGATGTAGCAATTAAGCGTCTAGCAAGGGTGGAAATCAGAACTTGAGCATGCATGTGCCCCACACATCCCACTCTTGTAGGCAAAGGACTGTGCTGGGAGCTTGCTCTAGGGAGGAAACGCAGTTAGGGTGGGCCACGGAAGACTTTTTTTTCATCTCCAGAAGAGGTCAGAAGGAGAAAGTCAATTCAGTTCGCTGTGAAAGGCATACTTCAACTCCCTGCTCCAACATGGCCTTGTTCAGATGCTTCACAGAAAGTCTGCAAAGTAATTTAAGCACGAGTGACCTATTTATGTGTGTGCACTCCTACCAAAATCACCAAAGCAAGTAGAAGGTACCCACTATCTTTACAGAGTGGGTCTTTACTAGCTGGGTGTGACTGCACTGGTGTAGAGTGAAAGGAACAAACAGTCCATCTCCAAGACTTGAGGGAAGGCGATGGGAAGACCCCAGCTATACTTACCATCTCAGCACGAGGGCACAGGGTGACTGAGCGTTGGTAAGGTGCAGCGTGCTATCGGCAGCATGCAGCACGTATCCTGGGATTGGCACAAGAACAAATGCAAACCATTTGAATGTGCCAGTGGCAGGTACTGAACCAGCACCTTAGACAACAGTAACTTCCCCATACTGATGGCTGAATATCCCAAGGCAGCTGCAGCTCAGGGAGAAAGCTCCCACACAGAAGCCTAGAAGCTAGTCCTTTACTAGCTCTTGTAAAGTCCCAGGTTTTGCTACCCCTTGGGGATTTAACTATGGTACATTGGTTCCTTCCGCAGTGAGGAAGTGTGGTGCAGTCTGCTGGCAGAAGTTTTTATCCCTTAGCTTCCCTCATGTTTCTTATTGCAGAAGGAATGATCTGGTCTTAGGCAACATTTCAGATCACATGTTTTAGAGAAGAAAAGCCAAAGCACGCTGCTTAAAAACCTGATTAAAAGACATTTCAATGACTACTACATCACTGTCTGTTTCAGAAGTAGAGTTTGGGTAAGCTGCTCTTCACAGAGACTATGCTTCACCAAAGGGATTAAATCAATACCCTTGCCCACAGGGTAACGGGTTATGTGCATTAAATCCCATGAATTTTACATGAAAAATCATACTATATACCATTCCATAAATTCATATGCTCATATCAAATATATGGATAATTATGTAAAAAAACCCTGCAATCTGCAAAATGAATGTCATCCAGCCTCATGCAGAAGGACATTCTGCTTCACAGTGGGTTTGCAATCTGTTAGGACTCAGGTTGGCTCTGAACTGCTAGTTACTTAACAGAGTTTAATGTTTGGGAAGGCAGGAATTGCAGCAAGAGAGGACAGCAAAAGTTTGGCAGAAAGAAAACTGAAATTCTAGGCTCAGAAATGAAGCAAAAATGGGATATACTAATGACCTTATTTTGTTAATCTGAAATTCTCTCTTGCGAATGAACCCTGAAAAGAGAAGACACAACATAGATCAACTGCACCTAGAGAGGACAGAATACATAATGTGATAAAGCCCTTTTCAGCATCTACAGTTTGTCAACTAGAGAAGGTGGAATCAAAATACTTTCACCATTAGATAAGTAAGCATGGCTTTCTTTACTGTCTTTTATGAGAACCTAGAGGGAGTTTTACTAATACGGAAAAAAACACCTCAGGCATGACTTACTGAGCATGGCAAAATAATAAAGAAAGGGTCACAAATACATCCTGGTAAAAGTTAAGCTGATTCGGAGCATAAGGTTTTGGGTAGTTTGCTTAGGTAACACCTTCTTCACAGACACTTGATTAAGCCTCAAATTCCTTAACTTGGGAAAAATGGTTATATAGCATTGTTAGTGCTGTACAAAATCTAAACCAGATCTAAATGTCTACTGAGAGTACACTGGGAACACTCATTTATTCTGCTTCTATTCACTGAGAACATTACTTGTTCAAACAAAACTATTTACTTCACTGAAGTAGCGACAGAGTTAGGGGTATCTAGGCAGCAGGCAGCAGAATGCACCCTTTTTAAAAAAATGGTATGTGAAAAAGGTGACAGGTGTCATGCACAAAGGCTATGAAAATGCTGACATTGAGGCAAGCTCTCTTTGCTTTCTAAGAATTGTTTTTCGAGATCAACAATACAAGAAACCACAAGGCAGACAAATCCTTCTTGCCCCAGTCTCTTGCTGCCCTGGGAGCAAATCCTGAGCGTTTCTCCCGGAGCCTCCCTGGTGGTCAGCCTTTCCTGCCCTTCTGATCACAAGGTTGTATTTCACTAAAAGCAGGCACAAGCAGAGAGGAAGGGAAAAGCATGGGCATAAATAAAGCTCTCTGGAATTCAACTACATTAGCTGGAACCCCTGTGGGTTTATAGAAGTGTACTCTAAGAGCAAATAACACATCAGAGGCTGAGCACAGGGCTTTGGTGACAGATGCTGGCTGTTGCCACCACCCTACAAATATCAGGGGCCCAGAATTCAAAATGACACATACAGTGTTTGTAGGACCTAATTAACAGTGCATTTTACCATGCAGGCACTCTGAAAATGCCATGTAAAAAGTCATCTGTCCACATTATGGTGAAAGATGCTCTATGGAGCTTCTAATGTATGTTCTCTCAGCCTCTGCTGAAGGTTTTGTACATTTCTACATTTAAAAGAACATTTTGATGGTTAAAGCTCCACAGTTACCTACGCTTGCACAAAAGGACATACCCCAGTTCAGCTCCAAAGCCTAGGCAGGCTAGAAGGAATTCCGATGGTGTTCACCTGGGGGCAAACTTCAAGAAGAGATTGAGGCTGAACACATTTTTCCTATGTGATTTAACTGGATGCAAGTCCTGGACAAGGCTGTTTCTGGAGACAGCCAAGGGGGTCCTGAACTTGAACTTTGCTCCTGAAAAGGAACCTGCACGCAATCTGCGAGGCTGCTCTCAAGAATTGGCCCTGCATCTGTCTCTGTGTAAGCAAATTCTAGTAAGCCTAAATTCAGTGATGACCAGTGACAAGCAATGCAATGCATGTATTTTTTTTTTGTCTCAGAAGGCCATGGAGAAAACAAAACAAACCCAAGCCCCAAAGCAACAAAAAAGATATTTAATATGGAGATCAAAAGAAAGAAAAGTATTTGAAAAATTATTTTTAGAGAGGGACCATGCATTGACTAATTAGGGAAAACCACTACCACATGTTTCACAAATGTCAAGGTCATAGTAGAAATCAAAAGCACTGAGAATTTCTAGGGAAACAGAAACCTTTTTTTATTTGTCTTTTTAAACAAAAAACAAACATCATCATCCTGGATGTTATGTAATAGCTAAAAGTCATCAGGCTCTTCCTCTGAGAGATTTTTTCCTCACTGCTCATGCCAGGATATAATGCATCTTCCTTCTAACCATTGCAATCAAATGTGACTGGACTAAACAGATCAATGACCTGATAACTCATTTCTATCTTATATTTGTAATTAAGCCTAAAGAAAAGGCGAAGTTTAAATTTGCAACACATTAATATATCATTTTATTTCTGAAACTTGCTGTATTTTATTAATTGTACAGAGCCATCTCAAAATGATTAAAAGCATCCTGAAAAACAAGGAAATATATAAATTAATTAACTTGTTCCAGGAACCTTTTCACATGAAATCAGCCCTGACTGAATTAATCTAAACGGTTTATTAGGACACTACAGATGCCACTCCTCCTTCTTAGGGAATTAAGTAAAAAAGAAATAAATACTTGAATTCAATTTATTTTGAACAGATTTAATCTACTAGTTGATTTTTAGAGAACAAAACTATCATATTTGTCAGAACTTCTCTACATAAGAGCTTTTTACTTTTACACTAGTGCTAGTAAAAAACAAAAAAGAGTTAAAAACTATTTTTTTTCCTGAAGTTTGCTGAGATGAACTTAATTTAGAAAAGTTCTTTACAGTTTTCTGGGCTTTTCAAATGGAAAGAAGTTATTCATACTTGTTTCAGTAAAGTAATTTGTATAGAGCAAATGCTTCAGAATGAAATAAAATTGACTGAGCTGTTGGCATCTTTTCTTGTTCCTTTGGGCATTGGGAGAGCAGTTGCCAGCCAAGCAGATACAGGTGGTCCTCATTCCCTTTATATCTCTGCCATTGGCTGACTGAAATCAGTCAACCCCTTCACTCTTTGCAATCTATTTGCTTATCAAAATAACACACACAAAAAAGTTACAACCTGGCAAACTTGTCAGATTCCAATATGATTTAATAATAGACTGAAAATGACTACACCTCTGAAGAGTAAATATGTTATTTTTAGCCAACATGAAGACATCTGAATCACCTTAAAATATATGTTGAAAGGACAAAAGATTTAGAGCAATTAGATTTGTTATGGATATAGACCTATGTACCATGGAGAAACACAGATGACAGAAAATATTGCTTTGCATGCTCTTAAGAGGTATCAAAAAGTATCCAAAAGGCTAATTAATAGCAAGGATAGCTAAGAGCAGGCACATGTTCAGCTCTGGATAACCATGAAGGTATGGAAGGAGTCATAGTTATTAGCATATTAGGGATACTTGAAAACTTCCTGTCCCAATTGGATAGCTCTAGATTGCAAGGGAAGGAAGTTGGAAGGACATTTGTCTTCCCTTTCCTATTTTGCATCCACTAACTGCCCTAGCATTAGGACAATACCATTTCACCACTGCTTCTCAACTTTCTTAGCACACAAGTCTGCCAGACATTGGCAAATATAGTTGATCTATGCCAACAATGAGATATAATCATACAGGCCACTGCCCAAATGTAAGAAGTCAGAATATTTCCTCTTCTCTTCCAATGCTTAAAAAGGAACTAGCCTAGATTCTGGCTTTCGTGGTCACTGCTTTGAGCTACGGTGGCAGCACTAAAAGGCTGTAAGGCTGACGTCATTGCAAGGTCTCCACACTGGAGAGTAAATCTTTAGCAGCACCATGACTGTGTAGTATCTGCATCGCCCACATTCCTCTTGGATGAGGAAGTGTGGATCCTAGCACTCTGCCAGCTCTTTTCTGCTGCAGTGGATTCCTGAAGACATTATCAGATGAGCCTCAGCTGCAGCAATTTATAGAACACCAGCCTGCGACTTGGAGAGCAGCAGCACAACTTGCAGCTATCGCTGGCTGGGGCAGCACAGCCGTTGTTGTTACCATCTCCCCCCAGAGCTGTACCATCCAGCCTATGACCACCACGGAGGATCCATCTCTTTTGCACTGTGGTGTAAGCAATAAGGACTCCATAAAAATTGTTTCAGGATCCGGAAGGTAGTAGCAACATACCTCAGAAAAGTGCTTCCCTGACGCCTTGGAGAGGCAGCTGGAGGAAAAGAGACATGATTTAGCATTTCAGCGTCTTGGCGCGTTGGAACCTCTTTGCAACTCTTGGAAAACTGAAGGACGGATTTATAATAAGCCAACAAAGCTGCACCAAGATCTTCTGAACCTGGGCTGCAATCTGTCCCCACAGATGCTTTAAGAGTAGGAAAATGTTTCAGCTCAGTACAAAATCATGTGACTCAGCAGACGCTGCAGAAACATTGCCTGGAATAGTCTGGCAGAGCCAGAGGTTCTCAGTTCAGTTCCTAGACTGTGAAAATGACTGCTCTTCCTTCTGCTAGTGACTGATAACATCGTTATGGCAATGTCAGCCATTTTTTTTCTTACCAAAGTAATAAATTAAAAAAAAAAAATTATAAATTTTGGTTTTGGTCAAGTCTGGTGCAGCAGCAACAGCAGCAGCAGCAGCAAACAAAAATAGTTCATTTTTGTATGGAATACTAACAAGAGGTTCAAAAATTGCAGGTAGTCTGAGAAACAGGTTTTGGAAGCCATTATTTTAGCTATCATTAGACCCCTGTCTAGCATTAAACAAGCTTTCTTTCAGCAATGAACCATAGGAAATGCATCCCACTGAAGAAATAGAATGCTACTTTGCGTTATATATTATTAGTATAACCTTTATTTATTTCTTCATAATTATATACCAATAAACTTCAATTTCAGTGGACATTGTCACATTTTCTCTTCTTACAGGATGGCACAAGAGTGAAGCATCCCTGAATAGAGGCAGTTTAATGCCTGACAATAACTCAGACAGGGGAGCAATTTTCCTCTTTGTTGCCTATAACCTGCCATGACTATCGATGTCAGAACACATATACATAAGTAGAGTTATTGCAATGTGTTTAGGTGTATGTACACGTATACAAATGCATGTAGTAAGCACATATAGTAAATGTATGTGTGAAAAATACTTGATCTGTGACAAATCTATAATGTACTATAACGTACACTTACACCACATCACAGTACAGCACATATTACTCCATCAGCAGCTAGGGACTGCAGACCATGATAAAACTGAACTCCAGAATTCTCCAGTTCAAGATCACTGGTATGTGTTTTCATTGTAGCAAGCAAATTTAACTAAATACGATTTCCCTCTGGAGGGAAGGGAGGGAGCAAGAAACCACATTTTACGCATGAGGAAACAGAAGATTAAGCGAAATTGCTTTTCTGCCTGGGAACTGCATCTTTGTATTGAAACAGAACATTAGTTCCCAAAATGAACCCAACCAGTCTGTAGAACATTTGGTACAGTAAACATATGACAATAAACAATTTGCTTGAGATCACACAGCAAGTCAGAGATTCTGCTTCATGACTGAATCCTATGACTCACCAAGGGTAGGTCTGCATGGCACACTTGCTCCAGATGACTGGCTCTACTGCTGAACTCCAAGATTAATTAGACTATGATTACTGTGAAGACATGCCTTAAATGGTTCCCAATTTTACAAAAAAACCCCTTAGTTCTACTGTCTTGTATTCAGAATAGGGCTTTCAGCTCAACAAAAAAGATATAACTTGAAAGATCATGAGGTCTGAGTTTGTGAAGCATCAAATTTCCATACCAATGGCTGTTATAATTTTTCTTTTTGTTTCCTACTTTAGTTTTGTTTCCAATTCCCTGCGTAAGCAACAGCTTCAGCCAAGTGGCCAGTTCAGAACTCTGTTACTTCCAGGTCAATGGCATTTTTATAGGATTTCTGAGGACTGTTACCTTCATCTCTGCTTGCTGAGATGCCAGTCTTTTCAGAAGTTCTTTTCTTCTGAGTGCTGAGCTGTAACAGAGCCTGACTTGCATTCTAGGCTCTGCATGTCTTTCTTGTCTGCTTGTCTCTCTTCCTCTGCAATTATCTGCTTTTACCCCACCAAGTTACTTAACTGAAATTGGAAAAGACTGAGCTATCGGAAGTGCAGTTGCTGTTTAGGGAAGGAGGAACAGGTACCCAAACTTTCTTGCCTACACATCTTTCATCTACTCCTTAGAGTTCCCTTTCAAATCCTTTGAACACCCTTATAGCACTGGATGAACAGCAGTACAAGACACATGCTACTTGACAGTGATTAGTAGCACTGTCCTGGCCCTATACAGCCTCTCATCCAACAGAGAACATGAGTCATGCTGTTTAATTCAAGTTCTTTGATAAATCAATAATCGCAGCAATAAATCTCTGGTAGAAATGGGCTGCATTTCCAGTATGGGAGGGGAGGGAGCTAAGGACTCCTGAACTCACCAGTTTGCATGCTCAGAGGAGGAACAACCACTGCTGAGCCCCACGATGTTTCACACCAGAACAAGAGGACTTGGCACTTACTGGAGCATTACTAACAGAGCATTGCAAATCCATAAATGCTTTGTAATTGGTAGGTGGCTTGAAATTCCATATTATGTTGCATTTAGGTAGGTATTTGCTACTTTTGCTATTTTCTCTGAGGTGAAAGCTTCTCTGGGATGTACTGCTTTTAAGGTCCTTTCCACGGAGCAATCAAGAGGCAGCTGCTGGAGCATAAAATCTGTTTACTCTGCGTACTGAGCAAGCAGAACTTGCACGTCAAAGTGGAGTACAGGCTCCATATAACCAAATTATTTCAGCACAACACATCCTGAAGTGCAGAAGTATGTACAAATAACCTCCTCACTTAGACTTGAACCAGGTATTAGTTCATCCCTGTAGGAATATATGTGCCTTCCTTACTTCTTTACTCCCTCCCTTTCCTTCTCCCCTTCTCCTTCCCCATCTATCTCCCAGTAGATCTCCATTATTCAACAAGACGAAGACATGAAATTCATGGTATACACTGAACAAGATACTCAATCGATGGTCAGGCCATCACAAGAATTTCTCATGGAAGTATCCCTTTTCCAGAGTACAGGAACAACTGGCACCATTTACACAATTCATCCAGTTTTGCAGCTTTTCTGATAGCACTGTGCCTGACAGAATTCAACAGAGACGGGATACCAGTGTAATGCCTCTTCTGCCACCGTGCAGTGCTGACTCATGCAAGACATGATCATCAGCAAGAGACTCTCATGTCTGGAAATTGAAATCTTCAATACTGTCTATCTTTTCATAGCAAGGATTGGGGATCTGTTTTGTACCAAAACTCTATCAGAACTGCATGATGAACACAAGTTTTCTTTCCAAAGAATTGTACCAGCTGTATTAAGAATTTTGGATGAGCTGGCATAAACAGACTATCACAATGCATCCACTGAAACTAAGTTATTTAAAATCTCCATCATCATCCCCATGCTTTCTAGTAAGGTAGTAGGATCTAAGTACTTGCTCAGCTTTTCCTCACTTCTATTGCAGCCTAAGGAAAAAAAAATCCAAATCCAATGCAGTAAGATGTTCTGAATCTTCTGTAAGTGCCCAAGGAGAATGGAGCTGCCAGTGCCAAGAAAAGTGCTGCCTGCCCAGCCTGCCCCAAAACAGCCATGACACAGGATAGTGGGAATGAGTTACCTTGTGGGAGATTTAATTTAGGTCCTAAGAAAACATGTCTAATGGCAAGGCTACTGAAGCAACAGAAGGTGAGAGCCTGGAGAGTCTGTGAAGTCTTTCTCATTACACATAGTATAACCGAGAACTGTCCAGGTATGACAGACAGGTCACAAGGATGGGTTAGAAGCTTTCAGGGTCCCTTGTAGCAATGCTTCTTCTCAGCATCTGTTTCCTGAATTTAATTTGAGGTTTCATACTCAACTCACACCTTTTGCTTTCTGTGAGATATAATCTACTGCAGTACCAGTATTTGTTTAACGACTTGACAAGGCCACACACCTCTAATTTAGTTTCCTCATAGTTAAAATGGGGGTGGGGAACAAAAAACACTCTTAAAAATATATTTCACTTCCTTGTAGAGCCAAACTTTCCATTTCCAGAGCCTAGAACATGGGTTAAATTAGAACAAATTACACCAATTTTGAGATGGAGGCTTCAAGCAGAAAAAAAGCCCCAGCTAATTTCCTGAAAGATGGAAAGCTTATAATTTCCAAGAAAGTGAGAAAAGACAACAAAAACACCAAATCCCACAATTTACTGAGGGCAACATTAAAGCAGCAAACAAGGGAGGATAAGAAAATGTAATCTGTTTACTAGACCACACATGCATCTAACTCGTCACTGCAGAGCACCACTGATTCTACATTTTAAGAATTGAACTTGGCATTGATTACTTAATTGTTCTTGTAAAACATTAACCTGAGGCAACAATGACTCAAAGCTTGGCAGATATGGCAATAAAGAGGTTAAGTGAAAAGTTAGTTTTTTTCCTAATTGTTCATTTTATCTAGATCTTAGCTGATCAGACTACTGGATGACAAAGTTTTATATAATACCCTACGTACTAAATTCCAACTCCTGTTACATGCAGTGGGAAAGACTATCAATTGCTTAGCCAATTTTGTAGCACTACAGGTGAGTACAAAAAGACTTTCAGAAGATCTTAACTCCAGACAAAATTTTATCTCTTGGAAGTGGGGTCCTTTTTTTTCTTCATGGGAATTATTATGAAACTCTTTCCTATTCACACCATTTTGCTAATTTTGTCCACATCGGATCCTGAAAAAAAGAAATTCTTTTCCTTTGATTGATAAATACATTAATTCCCAGTAAAACTCCCATTTCAAGAGCATTCCACAACATAAAGACAGAGAGCACAGTTAGGCACAGGTGTCATATATGAAGGCACTTCACAGAGTGTTTTTTCAACAGTTGAAAAACTACACTTCCCATATTATTGCAAGTGGACACAATTATTGTGTGGAAACTTTCCTTCTTAAAAAACCCCAGTGGCTATGAATTATACTTCAATAAATAAACATTACTTCAGTGAATGAAAGGGAGACATTCTAAGGTCACCTAATAAACGACACACTTGTTTACAGCATAGATGCCTCCTGCAGGTACTTATTGTCACAGGAAAAGAATCAGTACATTTTCTGGAGGACTGAAATAGCACATCACTGAACCCAATTGTACTGAAACAAGCAGTTTATTCTGAAAGTAAAAGAGAAAAAAATAGATGTTATTTTTATAATCTAGCAAGTTTTAAGTGTTCCAGTGTAACAGCACAATTAAACAGGGATGTTAGTGTTCCTGTTGCCTTCTAGACCTGGAGGCATAATCCTACATCCATGACTCTAACATAGAATAAGGAACATTGAACAACGATGAAGGAAAAAAAAAAATTTACAAGCAACAGATTACTTTAATACTGGACGAATCATATTTCTTTTTGTATGTGCCTGTTCACTCAAGTGTTATGTATTTTCTGAATTATACAACACATAACCTAGCTTCAGCCCTTCTGGAAAGGCAGGTACTACATCTTTTATAGGTTGAGTCGTCCACCAAGTCACTAACAAAAGGTATTCTGCTGTCTTGAAGCTTTCAGCAGACTTAAAAATGGAATTACTTTGGATAAAACTAAGTAACACTGCAGAGCTACAGAAGCATACCAAAAGAACCTCTATTCTATGGCTTATATTCTTTGAGCAAGAAAACAACATCAGATAATAGTCATCATTGCACGTACATAAGGATGTTGTACATGTATGTAAGTCCATGCTATAGGGAACTTGCATGTAAAGAAAAACAAAGCATGAAGCAGAATTGTGTGGATTGATTAGAAGGCTTTTTCAAGGAAAAATGAACTTTAGCAATCATCCTGAGCTTGTGCGCGTGGGTCCTCCTAACAACTTTGAAGCCTTGAACCAGAGAATGATGACTGTCGTGTGGTGGGGTGGAGATAGGGGTTCAATCAGTGTGCTGAGGGAAGGGTTGCTGTTCAGGGAGCCAGAGAACTACCCAGCATCCTTGTTAAGTTCAGCAAAATACAATGCAGAACTTGGCAGCTGGAGCACAATAATCCCCTGCAGCTATACAAGAAGCATGCATGTGTATGTATTTATATACATACATAAAAAATGCATATGTTCATTGCAAGTCTGTGGGAGACGGTGATGCTGCTGTGGCAGGCAAATCAGAAAATATGAGTCTTCAGCAGGAAATTGATATTCCAGGGCTTTCAAATGAAGAGGGTGCAGCAATATATTTTTCCATCACCTAGCTCAGACTCAAAATTGGTGTCTTCCCAATTTAGGAAGCAAATGTGAACACAGAAGTGAATAGTGGTGACAGGTGGCAATTAAGTGCAAGCAACAAAAATGAGTGTGGCAGAACTGCAACCAGTTGCATTGTCCATTAGAAAAAGATTTAACATTGAACACAACAAAGCAGAGCAGTGCCTAAATCTGCAATGACAGAAAAAACACCTCAGATCTACATGGTGGCAATGTCTTGGCACCAGGCTTTGTAAAATCAGCAGAGCACCTTGGCAAGACATCAAACCTGGATATTAGTTTGGTTTTTGATGTGGGTTATCCCATAGTATTACATTATCCAATATAATAGAACAGAGTATTGAAAAGCTGTGTTTAAAAAAAATGAAATTGAACAGACTTTCTACACTCAAGAATAGTACCTGGTCTTTTAATCTATCTTGTTCAGAAAATATGGGTCATTTAATTACTAAAGTCTACATATGTCAAGAATAATAGTACAGCAACACAGTATTTTCCATTACATACCCCCTGAAATGGTAAAAACAAAAATCCTTTAATTGTGTGGGACTGTTTGCACTGGGTCAGAGATTTTGTCCTCTGAGCTGTATTTTTCTTTCGATACTTCCATGTCTATCTAAACTTACCAGCACTCCCAAGAAAAATATTCAACACAGTTGTATTTCTAAATCACTTACAATTGTAAAATTAATCTTAATAACATCATTTCACACTGCTTGTCCTTTACTGTACGTTACTGCTCAAATATGTTAGTTATATAAAACTGTCTACTTATTACTGGGGAATGATTTGGAAAGATTTTTTTCTCTATGACAAATAAGCAAAAGCCAGCTTCAGTAAAACCAAGAGAGAAATTTCTGTGTTTTGAGAATAATTACTTAGAGTATGTTTTAATACAAAATTCTCAGTATAAACAACTCTTTATAATGCAGATGTTCAAGGACTGATAACATGAATAGCATGCCTGATTAACAGCTAATGTCTAGAATAAGATAAAAGTATTAGCAAGTTGTAATTTTTAGGTACGTATGCATCCTTAATTTGCATGCAGCTGTTGTGAATCAGACAACAGGCTGCATGCAGCATTCCCCACTCTTGTTTTCTTTTCATTTATAGGCAATGCATCAGTCACTGTACTGGTGCTACTAACAACTCATTACTGTGTATCTTAGGGGTTAGACACTAAATTAAAGACTTTAAGGCTATCTCTATATTTGCATTGCTTATGCACCAAAACTAGTGCAACCACAGACGAGTATCCCTTTGTGTGAATGTGATACTGCTCAAGTGAGACTAGATAAAATCCAACACGCTACACCATGTTTCTGTTTTCTCTAAGGCAATCAGATTTATATTGCAAACAGTATTGGTAATAAAGTGATGCTATTGCCGAGCAGTGCTTATGCAGTGCCAAGGCCTCTTCTGCCTCTCACACTGCCCCACCAGAGAGGGGGGCTGTGGATGCACAAGAAGCTGGGAGAAGACACAGCCAGAGCAGCTGATCCCAACAAATCAAAGGGACATCCCAGACCATATGGCATCATCCTAAGCATATAAAGCCAGGGGATGAAGAAGGAAGGGGGCAACCATTTGCAAGTCACCATTATGCATGATGGAGACTTGCTCTCCTGAGATGGTTGAACACCTGCCTGCCCATAAGAAGTGATGAATGAACTCCTTGTTTCACCTTGCTTGTGTGTGTGGCTTTTGCTTTCCCTATTAAGCTGTTTTTATCTCAAGCTATGAGTTTTTTCACTTCACTTTTCTGATTCTCTTCACCATCCCACTGGAGGATGTATGAGCAGCTATGAGGTGCTTAGTTGCTGGTTGTGGTGAAACCATGGCATCCTATGAATTATCAAGTGTTCCTGGCACAAATCCAAAACATAGCCCCAAACTAGCTACTATGAAGAAAATGAACTCTATCCCATGCAAAACCAGCATAACTACACATGCTTAAACTGAATTAGGCTAATATTCTCACCTGTAAGTAGCTTTTTTTAAAAGAAATTAACTTTCCTGTGTGAACCCACTAGTACTAGCACTCTCTCTCCCGACAGTGTAGAAAACTAAGGAAACAGGTCACAGGGCTTTGGCAATTCTGTTACCAAAATCCTCATTCTTAGCAAACGTATGTGACAGGAATCACTTACTCATTGCCATCACATGAACATTGCCTTAACTGCAGTACCACCACTTGACTGGACTTCCCATCATTCTTAAAAGTTCCCTAACAAAAACCAAATAGTCCAGCTCATCTTCCAACTCTCACGCAGCAGTGTCCAGCACAGTCAGATCCCTGCAGATTGCCATGGATAGACTATAGAGCACAACACTAAAGTGAGACACTTTTGAGCCTGCTAAACTTGCACCCTTTTCTCAATTGTATGTGGTGCTTTCGAGAGCAGCTGAAGACAAGATTTCTCCTCACATCACATCAGCCAAGTTGCTTTAAGGTGGTCCCTTTGTGTCCTTTCTGTAACTACACCTAAAAGCATACAGGTAGGTCCCAGCAGCTGTTACCAGCTTTGGGTTTGGGGAGATTTAAATTATAGTTGGATAAAACTTCATTTTGTTTTTTCAAGATTTCAGAAGTGGCAATGTACCTAAAAGTGGGAAGGGCACAAAATACATCCAGGTAATACTGTTGTTGATGTTTTGTTGCCAGTGGGACTGACTTCAGTATAAATTGTAAAGTAAATCTCTCTCTGTAGGACAGATTTTCAGTTTGCAAGTCATAAAGTTTGTCTAGCCTGTAGCCTTAATTCTTGTACCCTTGTTGGAGAAACTGTGACTGAATTCCAAGTTTTATGTTAAATTGGCGAGACTACTGCTGAAGAAAACACTTTTAGTAAAAGGTGAGCAAATTCAGTAAAGGCATCACCAAGAAACAAAATCCCATACTACACCGTTCATTTTCCCAGTGCAATGGCTCTTCTGGTATGGAAATACAGAATGCTATTAACAGCATGGCAACTAAAAATGCTAAAGCAATTACCCTTTTTAGCATGGCCAATATCTTTAGACTCCTGTCAACTTCAAAGGGACTAAAGCTTCACCAGTTTTTTGTGTTTACAGATACATTTTCAAAACAGTAGAAAAAGATGTTAGGGGAGAGGAGCTTGACAGCAGACCCACTCCTCACATTTTCCTTACCATCGTCCTACATTTACACTCTCAAAAGTCTGACCTTATTTATTCTAGAAAAAAATTAAGATAACTTTTAAGAAATTTCTCATAAAAAATAATTTGAACATCAATGAGCAATTGTGAGGTTTTTTTAAAAACATAGTTTGATCAATATTTACAACTGTCCTCATTTTCTTTCCCATGTGCCTTTTTTGTTTATACACCCTCCCTCTCTCTCCGCAGCTTACAGGTTAATTCCTCTTTTTCTCCGTGTCACCTGCTAATCTTCTCTGTTCTGCTTTCACTCAGTCTTCTTTTCATCTTCTTAATGTTGTCCTCTCTGACCTATCTTAGAAGCAAATTCCTATTTAATCTCTTCAGAACATCCAACAGTTGTTCTCCTCCACAACTTGCCTTGCTTGTGGTGAATGTTGACAGTCGCCTTCTGGTGATGGAACTGAATTGCTGTAACAGCTCATAAGTAATCTATACCCGTGGGTTTAAATAGCTCAATCTCACGAGTCTTTTGCACTGGGACAGATGTCAAACTGCAACATCTTTGCAAGCAGGCAAACAAAACCCTGACCCAGGTGAATCCTGAAAACTAGGACAGTTCTAATTTAAGTGAACAAAATCTATATTCAACTGTCTAAAACAGATTTCATTCATGTTTTGGGCCTAGGAAAGTGTGTTGAAGTGTACTACCTCATTTCACGTCAGCCCTTAAAACAAAATAATTTTGACATTAACTGGCTTCTAAAACAAAGACTTGGAATGACCCATAATCAAACACATCATGTTCAGCTTCAGGGTACCACTGCTAATGAGGGGAATATATGATGACAGTTCCCACATAAAATTTAAACCAGAAGACGACAGATGTAAGAGTTGTTCTTCAAGCTGTATTGACAATTTGGGAACTAAGAGACAAACAGAAGCTCAATTTTGATGGTTCTGTAGTGAAGCTCCTTTGTTTAGTATTTTGAACATTAGGCAAACATTTACTTACTGTGAACTATTATACTCACTGTATGGACTTAAAAAATAAAAATCTACATTAGCACAAGCTTGTCACCATCCTTGTAAGATATGCTGCTAAACCATAGGTCTTCGGGTTTCCTCTAGCAGCATTCACTAGGATCAACTGCAAACCAGCTCATCTTCCATCTGTAAGATTATTTTTAATGAGTCTACTAACCACTTCATGCAGAAATACATCTACCTCTATCATCAGTTAATGGGAACAGACAAAAAATTGCCAAAGGATGTATTACAAAAATACAGTAATACTTGGACATCTATTACATTACTGTTTAACTAATATGAATATAAAAGTCCCTTTCAAGATAGAAATGTCTTGAAGAAATCATAAGAATAAAGAGCCTTTAGAAACATTTTATGAAGCACTGTATTTCATTCTACATAGAATATTATATAGACAACTAGAAGGGAAAAATATGATTAAAAAAACCAAAGCAGAATAAGTATTTTAAATCAGATTAACTATACATTCAAAGATTTTGGGTTTTTAAGAAAAAACTTTTCTGAAAATATCAACTTTTACTTTGATCTTACATTTATAAATCAAACATGGAAAGAACTATTTAATATTAGTATACTGTCAGAGAAAAAAAGACATAGAAAAAACCCTGTGCAGTATTTATAATTTTAAATCCTTAGTGTGCATGCTGTGTAATCACAGTTCAAAGTAAAATATCAATAAACAAGTCTGTAGAGAAAGTGACTTTGCTGACTCATTCCAGATGTATACACAAGTTTCAACGAAGGGTGCCCACAAGTGAAGACAAATGTGATGGAGGTGAGGGGAAGGGACCAAAACCCGTCAGAAGCACCTCTTTGATCAGCCTGCTTCTAAATCAATGACTGCTGTCAATCAAAGGCTCCAATTACCGCTCCGTCTGAGTTACTACTTAGTTCTGAAATCTTCCAGCAGATGTCCTCGCAAGGCAGGCGTCTCAGAGACGTTAGAGGTGTCACCAATTAAAACAGACAGATGGTGAGGAAAGGAGACTTAAAATAAGGGTGATATAAATATATAAAGGAATTCAAAGTATTAAGTGTATTCTCAAAGGCCAAACTTAACAACATAGGCAGCATGTTGGGAAAATAAGACCATTATCTTAAAAACTAAAAGAAAGTCACCTGAACAAGTACATGACAAGCACATGTTTAAAGTAGCACATCTGTTTCCAATTTGTTTGTAAATTCTTACATCTCATTTATAAACAAATCAGAAGGTTCGGAAAATGATGGTGAAAGCATGAGCATAAGAAAAACAGCATAGAGACTCTAATCCTGTCCCCCTCCCTTTCATGTTAAAACTGACACTAGTTTTACTGTGCACAGAGCCTTCTGCACTACTCCCTAGCGGCAATGACATACAAACGTTGTCACAAAGTTGGTATTCCTGGAACATAAAATCTCTCATCTATTTCAGGGAGACTTAAAAACAACAATTTCCTTAAAATAGTCGTCCTCATCATTACTTGTAGAACTGGAAAGTTTTGATAGCAAATTAAAAATATTTGACTTGTCCTTCTATGTAGTGAGCAATGCATCCGGACACTATGAGATAATGGTTTATCAAGTACTGGTTTACAAACTCAAAGTTGGGATGCTTTACCCAGATCTGAGACCAGTATTTCCAGCCCTCAACCCATTACCTGCTTTAATGCAGATATTCATGGTTTCACAGATGTGAAGTCATATCAGGAAATGATGAAATCAAGAAAATCAGCATCCTTGACTCTTTTTCAAGAGCAGACACAGAAAACTAAGTGCTGATACTCATGGCTTTTTGGGAGACCAGCCAACTGGAACATGTCAGTAATACAGTTTGGCCAGTGGAAAGAGCTCAACACTGTCTCAGCTTCTGGAAAATGCTGGGAGGATGGTTACCCTAGCTGGGACAGACTTGTCTGCCAGAGCTCCTTTGGTGGCTCAAATAACTGGGACAGATTTGTCTGCCAGAGGTTCTTTGGTGAACCCATTATGACATTTACAGACAGAAAGTACTGCTATGTTTCACACACTGAACTAGGTCAAAGCTAGCATCATCAATTATAGAAACAGGTTGCTAATGAAATTTTAGAGGAGTAGAGGTATTTTCAGCATCTTGTCTGAATCTTCAGTAGCATGGGTGACTGTTCTCAATTTCAACAATGAAAGTAAAAAGAAAAAAGATTTTTAGCATGGTGCTGGTGAATGACTGTGGTCAACAATACAGAACTGTTACATTTCTTAAGTAGTGAATGATTTCGTGCCATAGAATCATCAGATAAAGCACATTCTGTACCTAGTTTGTCCTAAGAAAAGAAGAATCCAGGTTCCACACCCTAAAAAGCAGGTAAATACAGTATTTAAGCTATTAGAGTTTCCCATGTTAACTAAGATTCTCTTCTGCCATCATGAAAAATGCTCATAAAAATATCTTTAACCTTTCAACTGTGCTTTGCTTAAACAAACACACGCAAGCACAGAAGAATTCTATGAAATCAAGATTTCCATTTAAAATATCAAAGGGCAAATACAAATGAAAGATGATGGCTGAGGACAGCTACAGACAATCGTTAGTCATTTAAGATTACTTCAATAAGTTCTCTGATTTTGTCGAATCTTAAGCCCCTCACTCCCTAGCCATATGATAAGGAACACTGAATTACAGTGCAAGCAGAGGCTAATTCTACTGTTTCCAAACAAAGACTTCTTATGGGAAAAATACCATAAAAAATGGTGAAGTAATCCTAATAGTAATCAGCTATTGCTTCATAGCTCTAACTTCATTATGTACACATATTTCAGTCAAATCTTTACAAACTATGACAAGTCAAGGTTTTCCCCTCTTTCCCCATGAAAACTGTGCAAGGATAACTGTACACGTGTCCACAAAGCAGAGGATGCCATTTTATTGGAGGTCCACAGGTAATTGTATCACATTAGGAAGTGGAAGAATCTTGTGGTATGGCACAACACAATACCTCACTCTAAACACTTAAACAGGTTAAATGATATGCAACATGATCAAATCAGTAATTTGTCATCTTCTAGGCACCACTGATTAATTTAAAATAAAATCTAATAAATTGAAAAAATATAGTCCATTAATTTGTTTGTTGTACTGTCTTTAAATTAAACAGCACTTTTAAAGTCACAAATAAAAAAGCAGCACTTTCTCTTAATACCAACACCACTGTAACACATACTGTAGCGTGGCATGCAAACCCACATCCGCAGTCTTTTTTTTTTTGTTTGTATTAACAAATGGAATGGTAATTTTCTATCTCAAATATTGGTAGCATAACATGTAAGTGCAGATCATTCTGGCCACATGTGTGGTAAGCCTTAACAAGTGTGTATTACAAGAGCATAGAACACAGAGCATGACACTTACATCCAAGAATCTCTCTCTTTTGTACTGTACATGGCATTTGTTACACAGGCTGACTTCCAACTTGCTGTAGCCAACCTTCAGGAAACAAGATTATTGACCTTTTCTGGGTTTATTTAAAAATAAAATGCAGTCATCATCAAAGCACAACCATTAACCTGGTCAAAAAAATGCCATAGCTCCATTGAAAAATAACTTGTCTTTTTAGTAGACTCCACTAGGCGATAAGGTTTCAATTGTAGGCATGTTACGAAGTCTTATAGTGGTACTGGAGTGTCATTCCTGTTAGGTAGGGAGTTGTATAGCCACCAGGAAATGGTGCAATGTTCAAAAAAGCTGTTCAGACTGAGCTAAGCTTCACAAGACCACGTACTGAGTCTTCATGCAATGAATCCTGGCTGGCTAGACTCAGGACGTGCATTGTATGGCTGTGTGCAATAGGACTTCCACTTGGCAGCATCCCAGGGGGTGATGGAGCTTCCTCAGGAGTGAGAAACTGATGACCTTCATGTTCCTCTTTTAATGCTATGATGTCTGTCAAACCTGAATCTGATGTGAGATTTGGCATAGAAGATGGTGGTGTTGGTTGCCCTAGAGTTAGAGTTGCACAAGGACCACTGAGAGAAGTCTTTCCTGGCAAAGGTAGCTCTTCACTAGTTATGCTTGGCTCGCTCTGTAGTAGAGGGGTGGCAGCAGCCTGCAAAACGAATTTAGTGCTCTGAATGCACTGATCTTGGTCACACTGTAGAATGGAAGGGCGTCAAAATCATATAAGGCAAACAAAACAGGTGAAAAAAAAAGGAAGAATATGGACAAAAAGGTATGGAAAAGAATGGGACATGAAGAGAAAAAAGGAAAGCCATTAGTATCATTCCATGGTTAGCCACCCAAACATCCCACTGCATGCTGCCCAAGAAAAAAAAGAAAGGCATGCATAACTGAAATAATGTTTTGTATTATTATTGAAGTAAATAACTAAAAATGGTATTCACTTAAGCGTTCTGGTATCCTTTGCAATAGATCTAAGCATCTTTAAGTTCAAAAATACTAGGCAATTGTCTTCTTTTAACTGGTCTTCACTCGTAAGAATTAAGCTACTACAGAAGTTTTCTAAAATAAGAATCCCTGTGATGCAGGTGATGTTATAAAGATATAGTTGACAAAATAGCCTCTATGAGTAAAAATTTTTTCCTCTCACAACTGAATGCATCATATATAAATTCCAGAGAATATACTACACTATACTGCATGGTACAGAAGATGTGTAGAAATCAGGCAGCACTGCAGATGCATCAATTTGAGATCAACCTTAATGACTTTTAGGCTGTTTTTTGATTAATCTTGACAATGTGAAGAACCAAGGTATAAAACACAAGTTTTCTGGCAAGCACTGTCTCAGTAACAAGCCAAATTCAGCATTATATAAATCCAATTAAGCTCAATGAGTATTACCATAAGTGCTTTTGGCTCTACACCTTTCCTAAGAACTGTTTATATAAAAATGTCACTCATTCCTTGAGATGACAAGACAGGTAGGTGTTTCAATAATGTCCGGTTAGCTAAGTGGGTAGTACACCTACTGCCAAATGAAGTTTCATTAACACAAACTGGCATGATCTTTGAAAGCTTCCAAGGAAAATATGTATTTAATTCAGAGCCTGATCAGTTATAAGATCGGCAGATTTTCAAAATCTTGTAAGATTTGTTTGCCATAGTACTGTTCTGCTGTGTCAGAAAAACACTACAATCAATGAAAACAACTATAAATCCAATGCAATGAAGAACATTTGGAAGTTAGCCAGCAAAATAAAAGATATATGCAGAGGTAAGGCATGCCTATTCACTGTTGTTATTTCAAGTGTTCTGTTAAAGTAATATGTTCTGCTTTATGACTGACTCCTTTGATCTGTATCAAATTACTAGATATTACAAATCCATCATCTTTTCAGATATTCCCCATCATAACCATTGCCACTAGTATAACAACAATTCCCTAAAATGCCCATTTGAGTTTAATAAGTCACTGTGATACACCCTATTAAAACTCAGAAAGACTTAAATGTGTAAAGCTGAAACTTTGCTTAAGTACTTTACTAAGAAGAAAACTGTCAACATTTTTTAAAGTCAAGCTTGCAATCAGTAATTCAGTGTGAATAACTCACTCTTGATTAATATCCTGCTATTCGCACCTGCTTATTTCAATTAAACTATAGCCCTTTCAACTAACCTTGCTATTCAGACCTTAAAAATATGCTAACTGAATTTTCAAACTTCAAAAAGACCAACAAAACCTGTCTTCTCTGAAAGGCAATAGCCAAAGAGCAAGTTAAATAACAAAAGAATGCCTATAACCACTGAGATACACTGAAAACAAATAATGTTACCAGCTGACTTACTGCTTTGGTGAACCTTCAGCTCTGATCTTCAAAAGGAAATCATTGTGTTCGAGGCAATACAAGTACACTGTTTTAAGTTAGTTGAAGGTAATCTACTTGAACTCGTTGTATAGTCTGAATTAATTTTCTTACATAACTCTACTTCATTTCAATTGAATCAATATTGAAAAGATAAACTAGCCTTATAAAGCTCCATTAAATTGTGTTAAAATGTCTTCAGATACTTCATATTTCTTTTCTTCATTTTCCATGCACTTGTCACTTCCCTAGAGCCACTCCTTTCATTTAGATACAGTTCAGGTTTTCCTTGTTCTGTTTAACAGTGATCAGCATGAAATCTTTAGGAAAATACAGGCTGTAAACAGCTTTGAAAAGTGAACTAGGGCAGTTTGAACTAGAGAAAGTATATGTGCTCAAGGAAGCTCTCACAAACATCTGATAAAAACACATACTATACAGGCAGATGATTTGTGAGGCTAAACAGCCAATACATAACTAAACAAGATGAGATTTGTTTGGAGGGCTGGCATTTTGGGTTTTCCTCGATTCCATATTTCACCCTTGACTGAATGAAATTTAGGGCCAGAAGTTTTAACGGCTACTAATCACATTAACTATACAGAATTACACAGAAATAACAAGTTTGGAAAAGACCATAGAGATCATCAAGTCCAACCTTTTACCTAACTTAACAACCTACCCAACACCATCCTATCATCTAAACCATGTCACTAAGTTCATCATCCCACCTTTCCTTAAACACATCCAGGGGTGGTGTCTCCACCACCTGCCTGAGCAGCCCATTCCAATGGGAAATCACTCTCTCTGTGAAAAAGTTTTTCCTGATACCCAACCTAAACAATTTCAACAATCCAACAATTTCAAATGAAATAGAAAAGCCTATGATTGTAACCCAAGGTAGCCAAACACTGAAATATAAATAACTAAAAGTGTTCTGTAGAAATTATCCCATCAGTGTCTTCTTTTTTCAGACCTACTGACTTTATTTTCCACTTCAAATTTCCACCATTTCAGAGGAATAGGAAATTTTGATGGTAAGACAAGTTTAATACACTCTAACAGGTACAGAAGTTCATCAACTACATATATGCATAGACTATTTTTAGCCATCTCTGTATTTATTTTCACGTAAAAAGTCACAAATTAAAGCAAATTAGACAAAACCTAGAATTCTGTGTTTATTTCACAAATAATAAATACAAACAACTAAGGAAACAATACTTTTTTTTTCTTGAAGAAAATCTGTTTTTTCTAAGCTACACAGAAAATACATGATAACATAGCTGTTGTACATGGCAATGTATTTTTCACATTTCCAAATGTGATTATTTCTAAATAATCAGAGATTATTAACTTTAAATAAACATTGTTAAAATCTTTCTAAACACTAGAAACATTCAAGAATTGTTACAGTTCTCAGAAGATGGTGAACAGCAGTTTGAATTATCTCAGTATCTCTGAATAAAGTAGAAACAACTCGATGTTCAGAGGAGGCTGACAGTGCTGTGACATAACAGGAAGGATGCTGAAATAGCATACTAGGCGGATAAAGTAGATGGGTAACCAGTAGAGGGATGGAGCTGTATAACTGTACTCAACAGGTGCAGGAGTTCAGTCAAAAATCAATGTATTGTGGATACTGTGCAACAACTGAGCCACAAACCCCTCCTATGTCAATGGCTCCACTATAAAGTGGTACAGTGCACAAAGAGTAGACATATGAAGAGAGACACTTCTGAAGCCAAAGGGAAAACTCAACCTGACCCAGAGACTTTAGATTGGATTCTGTTTGTTCTTATGGACTGAAAGTCAGAGCACATTGGGTACATTCCAAGAGCATATCTTCTAAAGTGAATCTAGTTCATGTGCTCTGACACTGCTCTGAGATGTGAATAAAATAGCAGTAAACATGCACTATCAAAAGAATTGCTCCTAATGCATATGTCTCAAACCAAAGCAAAATGCTGAAGTTGATTTACTTGCATGTGTCCTTAACTCATTTTAATTGTGGAGTAAATTGCTTTAATGAAAAACCTCTATCAGCCTTGATTGTAGTAATGTAACAGCCCTAGGTTCTGTTTTGGGTAGTTGGGAAGGATATCCGTAAATACACAAGGAAACACACTTGCAAAACTTGCAGCAAAATGAGGCTCCTGTCCTTGCTGATCCTATTATTGTCATAATACAAATACTTACTCCTAACAATGAAAATATGAAAAGCAAAGAAAAAAGTACACTAGGACAGTCAGAGTTACTGTTCCCTGGATCAGCTGGATCTGTTGCCAGATCAGTGATAGAAACACGTGAACATTTGGGAGAGAACTTCCCTGCACATCTCACAAACGTTGCACATGCACTATGGTTCCCGCAGCTTTCAGTGGTACAAATAAGTAAGAAAACACTCTAAAGAATTTGTATCCAGGAAAGGAAATGGAGAACTACAAGTAAGGGAATTTAGCACACATGGAACTACCTAAGCACTGAAGAAGAGAAGCTGAGGAATGCAGGAGTACAAGCAAATTTCTTAAAAACAAGGCAAGAGAGGAGCAAAGTCTATCACTTTATAAGGCATTAGAGAATTCCTAGAGACATCATAGTAAATATAAACTAAACTGATTCCTAAAAAAAAAAAAAGAAGTGTACGGAGTAAGATAGTTTCTGTGTTTCCTCTTAATGGAATACTAAAGATTAAAAACACCCTGTATCAAACCCTAAGAATCAACTTAGGCTTTTAAGAGAAAGCTAAGTACTACAGATAGTATAGTACAGACCCAGGTAAGGGTAGCTAATGGGTTTATAGCAAAATTAGAACATTTTCCAGATCACAAAGAAAATAAAACTTAAAATGAAAGAGAAGGACTAAATTACAGAGAAAATTATTATTTTTGTAATGGGTGAGATACTGTGCTTCATACAAAAAAATTCTGAAGAATAGAAGAGATATTTGGGCATCCAAACTAAGGACACGACTATAAAAATAATGAGCAATCAAATGCAATAGGGAAATACTTTGGAAATAACCAGATCTAGTGACAACGCTTGTAATGTGGATAACATGTTAAGAAGTTGGCTAATGGATTTACCAGATTTATTTCTAATTATATTGGAAAAGAAATTAAAAACACTTAGAAAGTACCAGGAAAATAATATTTGTATATGCTTCCAGCCTTCATAAAAGTAAATACAACTTCAGCTTTTAGTAAAATAAGGTAGATATTAAGGACAGAACATGAGAAAAACCTCCTCTATAAAGATCTAGGAAAAAATAAAATCACAGCATGGGTTTATTGAGTACCGATTATTGCAATAACTCTGACTTCCTGAGACGGTGACAAACTGAGTCACTATTATGAGTAGGGTAGATCCTATATGAAATATTCAAGTTTTCAGAGGCAAAATTACCAAAAGCTGGTAATACAAAACCAGTGCCCCACAAATGGTACCGAATACAAGAAAATGTATTGCACTGAAAACAAGCATCTAGCAACTTTACACTTAGCCTGATATTTGAGTGTAAATGCAAAAATGATGATATGCTAAAAGATGTATTAAAATAAATGAAAATAGAATATAATACTAAGCAACCCTGAGAGAATTAAAGAGGGAAGAGAAGAAAATGAAAGATGGAAGGAATAAGAGAAGACAATTGTGAGAGAAAGCGTTCATTAAAATCTTTATTTAATATCAATGCTCAGGAGAGACATTTTAACATGCTATGTGCATGAAGTAGTATAACATCTAGACATTAAGATTCAATGTTGAGATAAGATGATGAAAAGCATTCCAGAATAAAATCGGAGACACACCATAACGGTGTACTGAAGCACTTCAGATTTCTAATAAATTATTTCTTGTACTCAAAAGCATTAAGCTTGCTGAAATAGTGTAAATAGCTCTGACGTATAAATGGCTAAACCTCTGCCATTTGTAAAGTAATTAGGACTTTAAATAGTCTAAGACTATGATCTACACATACACTTTTAAGTCAAGGAGTTTTACTTTGTCTGTCCAAAATTGTAATAATACAAGCTGTAGTCCCAAATACATCTCCTTCAATAGCGAAAATAGTGTTAGAGAGATAAGTAAATTAAGCAGGTCTTTAACAAAACTCAAAGGAGAAATTTTAATCCTGATAGCCAGCAGCCAGTAGAAACCAATTAGTCTTGGATACAGACCAGTAATAATGCCCTGAGAAAAGTGGCATTACAGTCCTACAAGACATATTCCTCCAAAACAAAAATGACATATTACATTTTTCAAGCTTTTTTTAACAGATCATTTCCAGGAGTGATATTTGGAGATTTTCTAGTAACTCTGATAACTGTTAAAGAATCTAAGCTTTTGTGGTATGTTGTTCTAGGATATAAGAAGTGCAAACCCTTGAATAATTTGCATAATTAAAGGTATTATACTCTAAAATCATAACAGCTACCCATTTGGCTTAAAGTAATAGCATAACAGATTTCTCCCTTTCTACAGAAAAACTGAGTCAATTTTCTATCAAACTAGCACAAGATTTTCTCATTAATATCTAGGAATAACGATAGCATCTTCTTACAATGCAAGTATAATTCTTATAATGATAAGGTAATTTAATGCCAGGGATATACTTTGGGTTTATGAGCCTCACAAATAAGAAGCCTTGATAGAATCAGAAAGTTTGGCTAGTCCCTGAAAGACCTCAGCTGATTTCTAAGGATCGCTTGCGCTCTTTTTTTTTTTTTATGCCCTTCTCTCTCTTTTGAGTAAAATTTGCATGGAGCGTTACCTTGTTTTGCTCAACTGCACCTCACAGAAGATGTAGGCTTAACACTGTGTCTCTAACACATTTTCTTATTAAGGAGACTAACAAATCTAGTTAATCCTCAAAATAATAAGTAAAATCACCTTAGGAACTAAAGCAAAATTTTTATAGGAGTTTATCAGTGACACTAAAACTAATCTGTCTGGGAAGAGCAAGTCTTTTCTTCTTTTGTTCAAAAGAAAGGCTGCATTTTATCAGAAGGCCCTGTGGCTTCCTCTTTTTTGGCAGAGGGAGGGTGTCCATAACTCATGACATGTTTGACAAAGTCTTAGAATCCACATAATATGAAGATATTGAAGATATTTGTGGATAACAATTAAGAAATAGGCACATATGCAAGATGCTTGCCTTTGGAAAAACATCTTTCCAGTAATTCTCTTCTCCTTGGCACTGGAAATCCTATCTTCCATTATGATAGTCAATGCTATTAGCAAAAAAACAAAGTAAAAACTATTGGCACAGTTTCAAAGACATTTAAAAGCTTTTGTTGTAACAATCCAGTAGCCATTTTTTGTTCATTGGAAGTTCATTCTCCTCCTGCTCTTTCTTGAAAATATTTCTTCCCTAGAAACTCCTCTTTGTTCATCTTTGCTTTTTAAAATACATTAGTCTATGCAAAACTGTAGTGTACAAGCAAAGAAAGAAAGAGTATGAAGAAAGTGCCATACAAAATAACAATCAGCTGGAAAATTACGAACCAGAGCAAGTCCATGATACTTGAGTAATCCAGTTCAAAACACAGCAGGTGTCAACAGTAAAAGTCAAAATGCCAGTATATTCAATAAATCAACAGTGTAGGAAAGCCTTTTTTTTGTTTTTAGAATCCACGAGCAATAACTATTACACTGTGTGAAAAACACATTAAAGAGAGCCTTGGATTTGTTTTTTTTTCTTTACTGTTAATGACAAGTCATTCCACCCAGTGTCAGCTGTATCCAGTTAGTTATTACTTGATTAGTTCACATGAAAGTGGAGAAGGAAAACATTCACAGGAATCTTGATGAACAACATTAGGGGATGATTCCTACCATGTTGCTCTGAGATTGTGTGGCCCCGTACATAGTAATGCCATTTGATGGTCCTGCTAATTGTGGTGTATCTGGTTGTATAAATCCTCTTCTGTCAATTAAGCTACAGAATAATCACAACAAAATAAAAATGTTAGAAACACTTCTGATCAAAACTACCTCCTCTCAACAAACCTTAATACCTCACCAATACCTTCTAATGTGCCCTTTTTATCAACTGAAGTACAAGACTATTTCTGCTTATCAGTAAGGTCCCTGTTCCTTGTGATACTGCCTGTCAAATAGTCATATATACTGCTACTTTTCTGGATTTTTATCCCAGGCATTAGATTTAGAAGCTTACCAGCAGATACCACAAAATCAAAGAATTTTAAACCGCAGACGTGAAAACAAATTACAAAACTCACTAGAGCACTTTGGTTCAGTATCTCTTTTGAAGGTTGTTTTTCTTACCAGTTTTCACACTTAAATTAAAATACTTAATCACAAAATGTAGCAAGAAAGAAAGAGGAACTTTTTTCAGACAGACCACTTACTCACCAGGTGTTTCACAATAGCTACTTAAACTGCTTATAGTGTTCCACCATGCTTACCAAAATGATGCCCACAAAATTGCTTATTTATAGCTAAAAAAATGCTTTATGGAGAAATTACTAAAAATAAGTAAAAAATCTACATAGAATTATGAAAAAACAAATGGAATGGAATAATCTGACCTAGTTAAAGATGCTTTAAAAAGTTATATGGCTTATTATACTGGAAGATTGGTTAGACCTGTGCTGACAGCTATGGATCTAGTTAAGATTTGAAGATAATTGTAGAGGACATGTAAAATGCATTCTGAATTTGCAAGCATAGGTATAAAAGTGAGAAACCATCTTTAACAGAAGTGAGAAAAGTCTTGATTATTTACAGATCCTCTCTTTACCTGCATTCCACTATCAAAGGCACTTGAACATTTTTGATTTTAAGCTGTTATTGCTGGTAAGCCACTTTTCCAGAATTTAAGGGGAAAATTAATATTTAGTGACGTGGGACATAGCTGAGGTTAAAAGTAAAAAAAGCAAGGTTATAATTTACATTTTACAATGAGTAAATTTTTCCCCTTGGTCACTAAATATCTCCCTGCAGAACCTCTACATACACTTTGATGTCTAAATAAGTAATGTTGCTGCATGGAATTTTGGAAAAAACATACAAACTCTGTTAAAACACAGAAGCCAGTGTCAGTCTGGTCTAACTGTCTGCTGCTACTTGTATCAGTGTAAGATGCTATTTCAAATACTGAGAAACATGATGGAGTTTTAACCAAGGTTTCCATTTGGAGTCAAAAGAATTTGAAGCATGGCACTAAGTTTTTATGTCACATACTTTTATGAGACGCAAAATGGCAGAATTAAAGGGTTGGCTTCAAGCAACATCCATACAGGCAGGAAGCAGAGACAGGGCTACTCTCTCTCACCAGTGTTAACCTAGTATGTGGAAATCTTTACTCAGTCGTCTCCTCTTGAGGAAAAGATGTCAGTCTCTCCTATTAACCTTTGCCTGCCCATATAAGAACCACCCTCTGATATTCCTTAGCCACCTTAGCCACTGGATCATAATGTCATTTGCTTTCTTTCTTCTTGGTAGTTCAGATTCATAACTATGTAATTCAAGACAAAACAAAACATACCAGCTGATGAATAGGCCACAAAAATACTCTACAAGATCTCAGCCACTCTCTACAGTGAAATTGGGCCTCTACTGTATACACAGTATATGAACTATGTAACCACTGAGCACAGGAGAAAGAAAAATCTTTTTCTAGCTGTCAGTTTTATTTTTCTAGTCTCAGCTCTGTATTACATTTTCTTCAAACTGAAAAAAATGTCTCCAACCTTAAATATAAAAGTATTTTAGATTTCAAAAGTGAAAATGTATGCAGCAAAACTTATTCCATTATGCTTTCTTTGGAATTGCTTTGGTGTAAGAGGACCACATTCAGCTTAATGTATATATGCTAACAGTATTAAATAAAAAAAATACTGTCCATTTAAATAAAACAGAGTGAAAAGACAAAAGTGAACAATTATCAAGCTGATATAGATTAAAGGTTCCCAAACTCATGTCACATTTGTTAGATATGTAGCAGTTTAGTAAAACTTCAATTTGCCCTTCATGCAGCAGTTGACTACTAGAAATCTTTCACAGTCCTGAGCTAATAAGCTACAGTGGCAAAAGTTAAACAACATATAAGTTTGACATCTGAAATGAAAATAATCTTAAATATGTTTTACAGGATCTGGCCACTAACTTAATTTAACCACAGTTTACCATAATATGTCTTTACTACTGAAGAAAAACTTAATTAAAGCTTCTAATGGACACTAATCCAAAACTTTAGTTTTAATTCAGTAAACTCTGAATCAGAAGCAATCAGCAAGAACAGTTTTTTCATCAATTGTCACAAGGCTTTATTTACATTAACAATACTTTTGATACTCTTACCTTGGAGAGAGGGGCCCACAGAGCGCAGCACAGCAATTAGTAAAGATGTTGCCATAACTGTAGGGATTATAGTTTTCTTTACCTCTTTTATTTGACCATGATCCTTTAATCTGAAGAGATACGAACAATATGCATCACATATAATACAATACAGAAAATGGCTGGGACAAATTAAGCAGGAACATGCTACTTTTAGAAGCAGACCAAAGAAAACCCATGATACTTTCCAAGCAGCTGTGAGCTGTTATGCAAGGCTGGACTCTAAAATCTTACAAATGAGCACGCGCTTTACCTCAGTAGATCTAGACAACCCAAAATTGACAGGAATCATTAAACACACAGTAGGAATTTGAGCATCTGAACCTAATGGTCTAAATTTAATTTTACAAATAATATGGCATGTTTTACAGAAGAGGCTCAATTGCAATATACCATTAACGCCAGCAATACAGCACTTCTTTTCCATACACTTGGGTAAGTTCTTGAGCTGTGCAATATCACACAACATTATCTTCCCTAAAGTTCACAAATGGCTCTAAAATATTGTGAAGCATCTGCAACCATTACTACATTTACTGCATTACTACATTTTTCCTTTGCTAATTTGCTTTTCTGTTTGTGAGATACTTGAAAGCCTTAGTATAATGTCTTGCTGTATTCAAATGGGGATGTATGTTTTAAATGAAATTACTGAACAGTTTACTTGAAATTCAGACATGTTCCACTGCAGCATGCCTCTGCTATCTGTCTTTCAACAATCCAAAAGAGATGTTTATTTGAAGGAAGTGGGCATATTGGAAGCACACCAAGTCCATCTAGAGGGACAATGCTGGCCTGAACATAATAATCAAGGAAGACCAAGTCAGGCAACTTGCTCTGACACTTGATGCTGAGGCACAGTTCATTCTGATTCTGCTTGGCAAGTTTTTTCCTGGTTGATTGGTATTGATTGTAAAGTTTATTATTTCAACAGTGAGCTTAAACAGTAACAAAACAGACGTTTGACAGTCTTGAAGATGCTACTTTTATATCTGCCAGATACCTATGAGAAAGGTACAACAGAAAATTGCAGTAATGTAACTTAAATCTTGCAGTACTTACATCACTTACTAAATTTCCAACATGTATACCATGAGCTCCTTCCATTCATTTTGTATCTCTCCTTTTTAGTTAGGGGTGGACATATGAAGACTTCACACACAACTAAACATAATTCCACACCAAAAAAATGGAAAACTATGTGCAAAATAGACAACTGTAGAAATGAGGAAGTTGACCATTAAATTAATGATATACTCCTTGCTGGAGGTTTTAGGTCTCAGACTGGCAAAAAAATTTCAAAGGTAAAATAAAGGGTGACACTTTTATTTAGAGAATTCAATGCACTTTGCATTTTTTACAGTAATTAATTTTGAGTCAAATAATATTTGGAACTCTCACTGAAAAACTGATACTGGAACCTATTTATGAATTTCCTACTGCATAAAATATGCTTGTTTCTTTGTATCCTCTCTTGTGTACTTTCCTATTTGAAGAGAGAGGTCCTGTATGCATAAACCATAATGGACATACTATGTATATAACCAGCCCATCTTCAAGCCCCAACAAAAAAAGTGAAAAAGATTTCATCTGGCCTTTTCAATCAAGCACAACCATGTCACTTCCTTCTTTCCTACTGAGGTATTCACAAAATGATGCAGATAAGTGTGACTTGAAAGACTTCCTCTCTACTATTAAGAAACATACATGTAGAAATATACTATAAACTTACATCTTCATTTGTTGTTTGATTGGAGCTGATCAAATATGTATGAAAACCTGAGAGGCCAACAATGGACCACACTGAGAAAAAACACACCACAGCTTCCAGCACAGTAATTGAAAGTCAAGGAAATATATGCAAATAGAAAACAAACAAACAAACAATAAAAAGTAGTTAACATTGCAAAATTCATGGTAGTCTACAAGTCCCTTGAGATCTATTGGGTACTTTAAAGGGATCAGCAAAAATTCAATTCAGAAATGCAAGACTACTGTCAGGAGGCTTTATTGTACAGACCACTGAATAGTAGACCAGCAAATATTTAAGAGTTTGCAGAATGACAGAGGCTAGAAATTACTGATGAGTGGTTTATGATCTTAGTTGCTGAAATTCAAATTTTCATGTTCATCCTGTAAGAGTCCTCATATGTGTATTAAGACAGGTAAATGGGTAAGTAAGTAAAAGTTCTGATAGGATGAAGGGAAGATCAAACACAAGAGGTAGCCTGAGGCTGGCTGAATATCCAAAACTAAACAGGTATGTTTGTAAAAATATTTACTACACAGTGTGAGTCTGGAGCCAGGATTAAAAGTTTTAGATCCATGTTCATAGATATGGCAATAACTGAGCAAACTGTATCTCAGACATATGTCCTAACTGCTAGAGTCTCCCATTTTTCTTCTGTTACTGAAGTTAAGATGCTGATTGGCATATAAAGTCCACTTGCTCTTTCAAGTCTCTCTAATAACAAACAGGATACACTCTATGTTAGATCCTCACAAGTCTATGGGACCAGATGGGATCCATCTTAGGGTGAAGAGGGAGCTGGTAGAAGAGTTCTCATCATTTATCACCTGTCCTGGCTCACTGAGGAGGTCCTAGATGATGGGAAGTTGGCCAATGTGATGCCCACCCATAAGAAGGGCCAGAAGGAGGATCTGGGAAACTGTAGGCATGTCAGCCTGACCTTTGTGTCCAGCAAGGTTATGGAACAGATCATCCAAAGTGCAATTACACCACACATACAGGATGGATGAGGGAGTAGACCTAGCCAGCATGGATTTAGAAGGGGCAGATCCTGCCTAACCAACTTGATCTTTTTTTATAGCCAGGTGACCTGCCTGCTGGATACAGGGAAGGCTGTGGATGTAAGTCTACCTGGACTTCAGCAAAGCTTTTGACACTGTCTCCCATAGCATTCTCCTGGAAAAGCTGGCAGCCTGCAGCTTGGACAGGTGCACTCTCTGAACTGGCTGGATGGCTGGGACAAGACAGTGGTGGTGAATAGGATTACATCCAGTTGGCATCTGGTGCTCTCCAGGGATCACTGTTAGGCCTAGTCCTGTTTAATATCCTTACTGATGATCTGGATGAGGGGATTGAGTCCACCATTAGCAAATTTGCAGGTGACACCAAGTTGAGTGGAAGTGTCGATCTGTCAGAGGGCAGGAGGGCTCTGCAGAGGGACCTGGACAGGCTGGAGAGATGGGCCGAATCCAGTGGCATGAGGCTTGACAAGACCAAGGGCCAGGTCTGTACTGGTGAAGCCACACCTTGAGTGCTGTGTCCAGTTCTGGGACCCTCATTTTAGGAAGGGTGTTGAGGTACTGGAGTGTGTCCAAAGAAAAGCAACAAGGATGGTAAAGGGACTGGAGCACAAGTCCTACAAGGAGAGGCTAAGGGAGCTGAGGTTGTTTAGCCTGGGGAAGAGAAGGCCTCAGGGGACCTGAATGGCCCAGCCTTGGCTGGAAAGCAACTCGTGTTAAACCTGAGTCTAAATAGGTGGAGTGGGGCTGAATATTCAAAACTCAGCAGCATTGGCCCAAAACTTATAAGACTAAAGAGGAAGACTATCAACTCCCAACTCACCATGTTGTAATTTAACACTAATTGAGGAATTATAAGTAGATTTTCTAATGAAGACATTGTCCTCAATTACAAGCAAATCACAAAAAATGGCAGTAAGGTAACTTCTGTTTCAACAGAAGTGGGAACAGCAGCAGTCAGCACTTGGTTTGGTACAGCCACAAGTAACTCTGCTGGCATCTGTCGAGCCCAGACATAGCACCATCCCTGTCAAAAACTGTGAGTAGTCTGCATTCAGACATCAGACTCAGTATGAGGTGCAACATATAGGGGCCTGGACCCAAGGTATACATATGTGAGCTCTTGGGGTGCTCTCCTCTGGGTGTTACAGGGAACAGCACCGGTACATGTACTGCAAGAGCACCTTCACCTCCCAGACAGCAGCAATAGTGTGCACATACATGTGTGTGCACACCAGTAGAACTTTTCGAACTACCTGTATTTTCACTCATTATAAACTGTATAACCTAAATGCCATAAAGAAGTAAGCAGGCTTTAAAAGTGAGATTGGTATACTCAGTCAGCATTAAACATTGCATACATACTACAGTTTATAGAATTAGTTTAAAGGAATCATTGTCTTGGCAATAAAACAAAAAAAGTTGCTTCTAAGTTTGATATAATCAAGCATAAATAGGAAACTTGTAGAGAAGGCTTCTTGCCATAGCTTATTTACATATATTTTTTATTTACACAAAACAGCCATGAATTCAGACTACATCTGATTTGAGAATGCTACTTTCTACAACACCTCAATAGTTGTTTCTTGGGTTTTTTTAGGGGACACAAATCAACAGCATGAGGCTTGGGTTCCTAGAGATATAGATAAAACTAATCAGTAGGAACAAGATGATAGGAAAATAGGTTAAAACTGATATGCATATTAACCTTATTAACCTTTAGTGAAATCAGTTGCTCAGAATTTTCCAGAACAAAAACAGCATTAAAATGCATAAAAAACATCCTTGTCACTGAACTTGCCAATAGCAGAGAAATACAGCTGCTCATCATTACACAGAGAGACAAACTGGAAAAATGAATGGATGGACATAGATGTTTGCAATAAAGAAATCTAGTATTAGTTAACAGTGAAGAGTTTTTTACTGCAGGGCTGCTCTCCCCTGATGAACTGGGAAGTATCTGAAGTCCCTGTGCAATTTCCCCTAGAAGCTTTTCCAATCAGAGTCATTTAAAGCCAGAAAAGAGCCATTTGCACCCAAGGAAATTTGCTCCAAAAGCAGTAGGAAGACCAAAGTTCACCACTGAGCAGCATTTTCACTGCTCTTTCATTCATCTCTTCCTCAAACTATGTGAAGTCAAACCAACATAACACAAGAACTCTGACTCAGTTGAATGTTAAACGGCTGCAGCTAAATCAAGGAGTACAAAGAAGAATGGATAAGGAAGCAGACTGTTGGCAGAGGGTTCCACAACATGTAAAAGAAGGAAACAGCCCAAAATACTATGCACAATACAAAGTAGGCTTTGAGAGAGTACAAACAGTACAGAAGGCTATAAATGAGCACTGTTGGGCAAAATCTACACACCAGCAGAAGATTCACCTGGTCAGAAAATAAAAACCTCAGAAGGAGAAGGGATCTCTGCAACTTGAACAAATCACTTACAGGATATTTCTCACCACAATTACACTCAGAAGATCAAAAAGTGAATTTCTCCTCCCCACCCCCAGTAATTGCTACTGACAAAAAAGAGAATTCCTTTTGGTTCCCCACAGGAAGAGACATCTTTCAGTTCCCCACACCAAGATCCAAGAAGACCTCTAGATGTCGTTAATGTTAAATTAACAGGACTCCATTCATTAAACCTGAATCTGCTAATTAAAAACCCAACACATAGAAAGTAATATATTCTCAACGCAAAGTAGAACTTTATAACATGTACAATATCTTACTGGCATAATGTGATAATATGTATCTCACATGGGGTTGTTAGCAAGATTGAAATGGCAATGTTCTCTGCACCTGAATTGGCTGGCTCCAAAGCAGCACTGCCAATACTATTTGGACAACGTAATTTTTACTGTTGTTGGGTCCAACCAAGCTATTGACATGTCCAACATATCACTGCCAAACCAGGCATTTCTATGAGATGCGCTACTGAGCCACTCAAAGCAGCATATCTCTGAACAAAAATTATGAATTAATAGTTCATTGCTCCTGTACAAAAAATCCTCAAGTGCATGGGCAATTACCTTTTGATTAAAGGACAACTGAAAGCTATTTTCAGTTAGTAGTTTTGTAAGGTTTGATTCTAATTGTTTTAATGGGAAGCTATTGTTATACTATTTAGAACAGGTTGTTTCTGCTCTGTAAATTATTTGTACAAAAAGTCTGAACAATGGCTTTGTTTAAAAAGGGAGTTTACAGCTCAGTGACTCTACCTGATGAATACAAACACATAAAAAATTGAATCTGCAGGATCTGATACTTAGGGAAAACACCTGGAAAGAGATGTCACTATGCACAACTCTGAATGCCAATTTTTATTTCCTACTCTTCCAAGGAAAAGCAAACTGTGTGAGGCACAATGAACAAATAGGAAAGAATTCTTTTTATGGTATCCTTCTAAGAGGTGCAAACTGTTTATTCAGACACAAAGAATACAAAATATATACATAAGGGATAGGAAACTTACTGTCTGTTCAGAAATGTAAGAAACTAAGCAGCAGTTAAGTCAGCTTCCCATTTTTCATTACTTTAGCTGCTTTCTGACTCCATTCTCACCAAGTAGAAAATATACAGAAAGCTTCCATGAAGCAATAAAAAAATACATGGAACATTTACAGAATAGAACCACAGAATGGCCTGGGTAGGAAGGGACCTTAAAGGTCATGTAGTTCCAATCCCACTGCCACAGGCAGGAACATCTTCTAATACATCAGGTTGCTCAAAGCCCCATCCAACCCAGCCTTGAACACTTCTAGAGATGGAGCACCCATAACATCTCTGGGTATCCTGTTCCTGTCTCTCATCACCCTCATTGTAAAAACAGTCTCGGTTGTTGCCAATCTAAATCTCCCCTTTTTCAGTTTAAAGGCATTGCCTCATGTCCTGTCACTACAGGCCTTAGTAAAAAGTCTCTCTCTCTTCATTTAATTTATGAGACCTCTTTATACAGTGACAGACCACAACGAGCTCTCCTCAGAATCTTATCTTCTCCAGGCTGAACAACAACAGTAGTCCCTCTGTATGGAAGTTACATAGTGCCATGTAATTAACAGAAGTTGATATTTGAAAATGACTTCTCTAAAAACATATGATAGTTTCAGGAATAGAACTCTTCAAAGACAGCATACCATTTCAACAGTTCTAAAATGTACTTTTTCTATCCTGAAAAGAACCAGCCATTTTGGATACTTTCATTGGTAAAAGCAAGACAATTATTGAATATTTTAAGTGGAACCACAGCATGGGCATAGTGTGACATGTATTTATGAAATCCGTAACAAAATATGAAGCATATTTTCATTATACAAGAAAATACAGATTCTCATCAAGAGTACTGCTCCACAAAAGATGAAGAATAAAACCCACTCCAGGCTATAGTCTCTTTCCTACGTCCAACATGTGGCAAGAAATCCTATTGTGCAGGAAGTGATGAAATCAGTAACTGATAAAGTCCCAAAGCACATATCCAACAATAGCAAGAAAACAAGCAAAACCACATCTCAGATGTTATTTTGCAACAAAACCTACAATTTGTTTCAGTGAAAGGATATCTTGCAGGACTGTCCTTCAGGGCATTGAGGAATCCTGTTTGTTGAGAACCTGTAGAAATAGAACCCAAAATTACCAGCTGAGTAACAGATTGACTACAGGCTGTTTTCGCTACAGTTAAAACAATATTTGAAGATAATCAAACAATCATAGAACAGATTTACTAATAAGAATTGGAGAATATGTTGCTCAGCAGCAATAACATAGAAAAAAACCTTGCATAAGTTATCAGGTTTAACATCTGCAGGATATTTTCTCAGTCATACCAAATTGATACACACATACTTTCTCATGAACAAGATTTCTGATTATCCCTGTTCTTTTCAGACCTAACAGAGAAACAAAAAGCTATAACCTCTTGTTTTATTTTGAAATACTATTTTTCAAAGTAACTTCTTGACTTGGAAAATTTATTCTATAAAGGCAGATTTTCAAATTTCCATCCTCTGTTTTTGAAGCAAAGCTCTCTTAGCTATAACCCTGCTCCTATACAACTATCCAGATGATTTTTTGTAATAGTTTATTGTTGCCTCTGGGCAAATAAAAGACAATCTATCAGCTGAAGAGAGCTCAAGAGAGGCACGAGCCCATCAACCAGAGGTGCAGAAGGATGCGGAGTGCAGAAGCACTTGGGTTCCATAACCATGCAATATTAGTTAAAAAGGGTGATTTGACAATTTGCCGGTTGCAACAAGTGAATTGGTTGTAGAAACTGACTTAATGTGACATACTATAGGCACACAGTTTGAATTTTACTGTATAACAAAAATGATTGAAATGCAGCAGACTCAAAGTCTTCCCCATCACAAAAGTTTTCCACTTAGTTAAATTCATCTGAAGATCTCTATGGAGAGAAGAATCTTATCCTTATAAGAATAAAGAAATATATATATTGTTCTCTAGACCTGTCCAGTCAATTTTACTGTTTGCCATTACAAAGAGAAAGTTACTTACCTAACATTTCTGAGCCTTTTAGACTCTCGTAACAGGCTCTTAGTCCCAAGGTACAAGGTTAATAGAACTTCCACTACCTTCCTACTATTTTTAGGATCCTTAATGGCAATGGCAGCAGGTAGGTGTGATCTCTATACTCTACTGCTGGTCACACTCATCCAAGCACTTCCCAAAATATCAGAAGTGGAGGATTCCTCGCTGTAACAACCAGCTGAAATACTGATGTCTCAGACACTATTGCTACTGAAAATGTGTTCAGCTTGGTGAGATTGAAGTCTCCTAAGACAATACATTTATTATCTGATCTAAAATGAGTTTTATCTTAAAAATATTATGTGCACATAGTCTTAATCCTTAAAAGAAAGAGTAAATTTCCAACATATGTCTCAGAAGGCCACAGAAAACAAAAAGTTAAGATGCATCTCATATCACCACTTAGGCCCACCTGAAATTATAAAATGCCAGTTTGCAAGATGTACTAGAAAAATATACAAATTTCAAACATTTATATAAATCAAGGGCCATTAAAATACAAGAATTTTACCATGACTTAAGGAGATATGTATATAAGACTTTGAAATGCTGTAGAAAATTTATTGTCCCAGGTATAAAAACTGAGACTTTCTTCAGCCACACTACCAAAAGGCAGTCTATGCCAAGTGTTAAAGTTCAGATTAAGTAAATGAGAATCCTGCTTAATAGTTAGCATCAGTTGAAGAACTGCAGGGCTGCAAAACAGAACACAAATAGCTGAGTGGTAACTATTAGAAAGGTAGATATGAGGATGTTCTAAAAGTATGGTGAGAGAAAAAGAGTGGAGTGATCAATGTGATAAGAAAACATTATTTGTAAAGAACTCTTTTTTGGACACTGTTAAGATTACAGTGGACAAATTTGAAAGCCAGGCTTGAAGCCTCAGTGTAGCAAATAAACATCCAGAAACTGATCATATTTCATACCTGTGCCCATTGCCTTTGAGGACCGACCAAACTTTAGAATTTAATGATTTTTTTCCCAGTCTCATCCAAGGTAGATAAACGTCCATAGCAAGAATATTTTGCAGCTGGTAGAAAATTCAGCATTTAACACTTACTCTAAGTTGTTTGTAACACCTACACAATGCTAAAGTACTTCTCAACCACCACATAGACATGAATAACTTCTCTGCTAATGATCCAAGTATAATCTAAATCATACTCGGAGTTGGGAATGGACATTGTAAAGTTAAAATCCCCTAGATAAACTTACTTGACATAGAATACATGACATATTTCAATAATAGTAGTTCATATGCTGAAAACTAAAGAGAAAAGCACTTCAGTCCTTGTGAAATGAAGGTAGGCTAGTGTCAAAAGCAGCTTTACATTGTCAAACTATGTGAAACTATGTTTCCAACTACTGAAGACTAGCAAATTAAGATGGCAGAAAAAAAACATGCTTCCTTCTTTGTATATGTAAAAGGTGAGCATATAGACACTCACGGATGCCCAGATAAATGTAAAGGATTTAAATATTAATAGCAAGTGTTCTTTTTCCAAAAATTACTTTTCCCTTTTTAAACCATCTTATCTCTGCTTTGTCAACCGGTATTAGAAATGCTGTATCTGATAGTGAGAACAATTTGTTTATTCAGACACCCTCAAAATTAGGTATTCCAGTTCTAGCCTATGAGCCAGATTTCTGAGCTAAAGGAAAGCTGCTCAGTACTCATATTATTCTCCTGTGAAGAACAAATAAGGGCCAGAGTTCTGCTTTTTAAAATGCAGCTTTTCCCAGTACATTGTAAGGAATGTAGAAGAGTGTGATCTGACACTTTTTAGTAAAACATTCTGCATTAACATTATCAGGCTAGCTTTATAAATGTATTACATACTGAAATTATTACTCCTATCAGGTTTCTATTGTAATACAGAATACAAAAAAGTAAAAAGATCATATTTCCAAAACAGTAAAGGCATATTCTTCAAGGTAATATCCCACATAATTAGTGAAAAAATAAATAAAATGCTCCTAGGTTTCCTAGTCATAGTGGGTTAAAAACCTCCAACAGACAAAAGGTATTTAAAGACAAGTCACATAACCTGTCACCATAAATGAGACCATAATATAGGTACAGCAAAATTCATTAGGGGTATGGAAAAAAAGGCAGTACCCAAAAGACCTCAAACACAATCCAGAATACAAATAAAAATCAGTCTCAAACTCATGAATATTTGTCTGATTCACTCCATTATGAATTGGTTACTCTCAGAATGTCTATGCAAATGAAAATAAAATGCATTAAAAGTGGGGTAGAGAACAATGTAAACTGAACAGCAAACAAGTATAGCTCTAGCCTATTTCCTAGTAATTTATCAGTTTGTCTGAATGGCAAATGATTGATGCTTACAGTGAAGAAAAGCACACAAAGTTCTTTGAGTAAATGACACTACCTACATATTGAGACATACAAGTATGCTTTTCCAATATATCATCCATAAAAGAACCAAAAAAAAAATTGATACCATATTAAGTTAAAGCCAGTGCTAAGCCAATGACTACTATGAAAGGGGCCTACTATAGACCAGAATGGGACTCACTGGGGATTGTGAAGCTTCAGAGAAAAGGCAAATAAACAAATAATAAATAAATAAATAAACCCTGAATGATCAAAATATTAACTTAAAAAACTCAAGCAAATGGCTACATACGAAATCTGATTTCACCAGCATACTTACGAAGGATGACGTGGGTGATAACGAATGCAAATATAAAGACTGTCAGAAAGGACAGAGATAAAATAAACATATAAAAAAATCTGTAGTTTCTTTTCCCCACACAGTTGCCTACCCAGGGACAGTGGTGATCAAACCGTTCTGAAATGAGAGGCAGAAGAAAAAAAAATGGAAAACAATTAATAAAATGCTGTTTATTCAAAAAATGCTCTCTGAATACTACATTAAAACCCATGATTTAACTGGCATTTGCAAAGTAGCCACAGAGAAGTTCTTATTTAGAAAGGAACAGAAAATAGAAAAGAAAAAAAGGAGTAATTTAATGAAACCTTACAGTTTTTAAAGAAATCAAAGCATGGCTGAGGTGAGTTTCTGTTAAATTACAAGCATTATTGTGATAAATTGTACAGTCAGACCAAGATGTATGTATTTTTCCACTGTCAGATGGAGTAATAGCAACTCAATTGTAGTTGATTTTTTCAAAATAGAGGTAGGATTTTTTTGTCTTTCAGTGCATCTTTTACTTGAAATTGACTTTCTGAGGTTTTATTTATATCTGTCATGATCACACCTCTGACTTATGTCTACTATCATATCATCCATCAATCAAGGAGTATAAAATATCTACACCTTCCCACTTTTTACTACTTCATTCAAGATATACCTCATTACAGAACACCTATTTTTTCACTTGGAGTTAACATACAAAACCATTAAAACAGCAAAATCACATTTAAATCCATTGTGTAAAAACTGGTAGATGTAATCTGAATACTCTGTTACCCTTTGCACAATAGGATCCATCTCTTTTTTATTAAATGAAGCCCTTCCTCTTTATTTCCCCAAGATTAACTTGTTCATGAGAGAGAAAAAGGCCAGGGTGGATCAGAAACGAGTATCCCCAACATGAGGAAATGCCCCAGTGCAGTAGAGCAGCAAGGGGAACAGTTCACTCTGCTTCTCCCCAGGCAGCCTGGACCTACCCTCTGTGTCCCAGCATGCCGGGTAATGGAAATAGCGCTATTGCCAGGAAACAAACTTGCATTGCCTAACTTTACTTTGGAGAGATTACACTGTCAGAATTTTAAATTTTTTAATCAAATCCAAGATCGTAAGACAGATGCTCTCACGCTGACTCCTTCTTTCATGCTCTGATCTTTGTCCAAATCCTGTTTTGTTTTCTGTGACTTTTATGTCTCCATTGACGTATGATATCAAACTATTTGTAATTCCACAGGAAAGGCGAGCTATAAATTTGAAGTCCTTAAGCTCTATTTTAAAAAGGCACACTGACCAAGTGCACTACCTTATTTCAGCTATGACTTTATATGAAAGACCTACATTAGAAAGTTTAAGAATGTACTTAATAATATCTTCATTAAGAAAAAGTCAAAACAACATACACAATGGATTTCTGAGTTCAGCAGACTTTCAGGGCTTTTCTAAATGGTTTTGCGTGACAGCTGTTTGGGCCACATGCTTCTGCCATAAATCTGTTTCAAATTCCAACAAGGCTATTCAAGGTGAAGTTACCGAATTTTCTTAGGGTAAGGCCTCAGAATAATCGGACTGAACAAGTACTGCTAAGAATACCAAGAACTAAACACTCTGAGGAGGTGATACTACCTTTATTCAGTGCAATACAGTTGTATTCCCAAAACAAATTTGCATTGCATTTGAACAGTGCTTGTCTTTAAACCTGTGCTACTGAATGAGTACTTATATTCTAACAAACACGTTATTTCATTTAAATTCCATCATACATTAAACACATAAGCAAACAACAACACAAAAACATACAGAGCCTTTTTAAAGAGCATAATCCTAGGCTACTTTTGCATCCTACTGCTAAAAAAATACATCAGGTGTCTTGGAAGACAAATTGTGTACATACAAATTCATTCTCTTCTATGCTGACATATTTGTTGTAGGAAACAACAAATTATATTGTCATAAATCTCACTTTCTAGCCAGGAAACAATACTTTGAAACGTGTAGACACCTATTTCATAGACTCAGATAAACTCAGACAAAAATAAAAACACACACATACACATAACCCCTCTATGTATAATTACCCCTTCCTTTACTGATAAACATACATACATATAATATATATATTATATATATAATATATAAATTATATATATTATATATATATACATACACATACCTACAGACTAACTTGCTATTTTTAACCTACTTGTCACTCCTCTCCAATTTCCATCTTCAAACTTTTCTGGTGAACATTCTGCTTCCTCGATAAATACCTTTGCATTCATTGTGAAGCTAAGTAACTACTTAAGATGTCTATAAATGAGAAATGAACAGATAAGGCTGTATATGAAAAACACTGCCACAGTGTTAAACTGGAGTTGACTAATGGAAAAAGATATGTATTAAAGGCTTTCCATGTATGTTATGATAAATAAATAGGGCCTCATTTTTCTCAGTCACAAAATAAAAAGGCATGTGACAAGTGCCACAGAACAGTATACAAAAAAGCAAGACACTGTATTCAGCAGAGCACAAATATGTAAATGCAATTTAAAGATAACAGCCTAACAGCTTGTGAGCTGCTCTGCTTAGTTATTAATGCAGGAGTAAACTGCCAACCCTGGCAAAATGAACAGACAAATGCTAAGCAGAAATTTCTCACGCTGTTAAGAAATATAAAACCTATTAAATCTGAGCCGTTTCTTCATCCTTAGAAGACACCACTTAATAAGTATTAATGAAGATATAACACAATGTCTTAAGGTTCATACCCAGTAGTCCAGATGCCTGCAAAATGAACAATGATTTGGTAAAGAAAGCTCTGTCTGACATCTCTACTTGGCTTGGCAACAAAATTAAGATTTCACTTTGCTAAGAAATGAAAAATTACTGATGCTGAGAAGAACTGGAATTCCAGCTCCTGCAAACTTTAAATGCACAGAAAATAGAAATTCAACTTCTTACTATGAAGAATAATAGACTTTTTAGAGATGACGACTGCAATTTTGGTTTAAATTTATAGGGTATGGTTAACATGCTGCTGTATTCAATCATACATTTGTGACCAGGTTAATGTAAAAATATCTGAGGCAAATGAAGAGAGTGAAAACACTGGTAATACAAACACTTGCCAATCAAACTGTATTAGAACTCTTAATGAGGGAGGAAGAAACCTTAGGCTGAAAAGTTTGTCTATGGAAGCATTCCATGGACAGAAAACTTGAAAGATCATCCTCCTGTGCTTAATTTTAAGCAAAAGCAGTAAGATAATTGCCTTCACGATGTGGTATGATGTTATAGCTATACCAATCTAATCAAGAACTGCTGCTAAAACAGATGGCTCAGCTTCTACCCTTTCAGCATTCGTGTGAACATCATTTTGCCTGTGTATTTATGGCTCTCCATTCTTGGGCCAAGCCCGGTGTTCATTTTACCCTGTAGGGAGCTGTTTGACAGACACAAATGAACTTAAAACTACAGCTTTCTTTTGCCTGTCTCCTTGAACTAGCTCATCGCCTTATCAGACAAACACCAAAGCTGGCCCAAATGGAGCAGAGAGAATACACTGCCAGAAAGGGATGAAATGACACTTTCAGAAGCAGTTAAGTGTTAATTCAGCCTATCTGTAACACCAACCTTACTACAGGGGAACATCACGACTCCAGGAGAAATCCAGTTTTGATTGATTTTTCAAGATCTGAACAAAAGCTGAAGCAAATAGACTGAGAAAATTTGTTAACAGTTTATAAGATGTAGCATCAATGGAAAGAGAAGATTAGTAAATGAAGAATAAAAATGCTGCTGTAAAAACCACAGAAAGCTAGTGGTAAGAAACCTCAAGAGCTGTCAGTAAACCTGTAACAAGGACTATTTCAGTACACTTTCGTAAGTGATCAGCAACTTTGAATTTATGTAGTAACTTCTGAGGATAGCCAGCATCCCTATAACCAAATTCAAAAGATGAGGTTTTACAATATAACTGAGGCAATCTAGAAGCTTAGAAGCAGTCAAAGAGTGAAAGATGGTCACATACTATCTTTCCTGCCACTTTATCCCACTTCCTCCATTCATTATGTAAGGTGATGATGAGTCAGGTCAGTTCCCTGAACTGGCAGGAAAGTAGAAAAGGAATTATTTTGTTCATTGGTTAGTGGGAAAAACTGACTTACCAATGGCTGTGTGTTACCAAGGGCTGTGTGTTACCAAGGGCTGTGTGAACAGGCACAAAGGAGAGAATCGCACAAGTAGAGAAAAAAAAAAGATTCCTTTGGAAACAGCAAGCCATCAGCATGACTCACACGCCTAAATGCTCTCATTAACACTCACCTAATAATCTATGCTAAATCAATCACAGAAGAACACATTACCTCATACTTTAGACATTTCTCGGTTTTCTCGGTTTTTACCTTTCCTGAAACATTTATATTTCAAAACTTGCTTAGGAAACATTAACTGCAAATGTCTCAGATAAAACAAAACCAAGAACATTTCCCCTTCAATAAGCAAGGATCTTATAGAGTGTTTCCTTCAGAAGCTACACCAAAGTATGTTCCTTGCTGCTCAGAACCAGTGTAAAATTTCTACTTTTCCACAGTATAGCCTCTTAAAATCCTTAAAGCACAAACTCTCAAATCCTTAAATGTTCTGCTTCCATTTTCCAATCACTACACTCCAAGAAACCAAGCACAAAATGACCCCAGTGCTTTCCTTCCTCTTTCAAAACTTTTAATAAAAGCTTTATAATTTACAAGGAACACAAAAGCATTTTTACATGGAACATTTGTAGGCCAGCTTGGCCCTTCAATCTGCAGTATTTATTAACTGCTTCCTTTGCCTTTTGCTTAACTGGACCACTGCACACCAGCATACGTTTGCTAAAGCTTAATGTGAAAGCAGGTCTCAAAGACAAGAAGTCAAAAGGTGCAAAAACATTGAGGTCACATTACTAGGAGAATCCAATGAGCACAAGTTAGAATTCATTTGATAATTATTCTGTGCTGTTCAAGTAAAGCATTGTGGTGCAAAGGCACAAACCTAAGGCATTCGGTGGATGTCACCATCTTTATTTAACACATGCGAACATGCACCCAGAAGTGGAACGAGTCAACAGCCCACTATTCAAATCATGTGTCAGTCAAAAAAACCATTACAGCTCAACCAACTGGGACAAGATTACTCAAAATTACTTGTGATAGTAGGAGCAATACAACACAGGACTACAATGTCTATTGTCATGGATTCACACTGAGCAATTATGTAGAGATACTGACACATCTGAACGTATTTATACTGATGACAATTACAGCTTTTTGAAGGACTACGATGTCATGAAGTGACTACATCTATTCAAGCTTCTTGACATTTTGTAGGAAAAATAGTGCTTTCAGAATGTGGTTGCTCTTGAAATGTTTAGGAAAACAAATGAGGTTTTTAAGTCCTTACAAAAAATAGTTTTTATGAAAAAGAGTATTTTTTTCTAAGACACAGCAGTCCGATCCCAACTGCTGAGAGTGACGCACATGTGCTCAAAAGCAAATATAACCTCTGCATTAAGTCCTTTACAGTCAGTTCAAAATGTCTGATAATTTAATATAATAAAATTTGTACCCAGTATTCATAGCATATTCATAAAACCTATCCTTAGCTCAGATGTTCAGTTCCGCTGACTAAAATCATCACCCCGAAGAATGTTATTTATCTAATCAAAAAAACCCAGTGATGATATTTGGCATCAACTGGCAACAGCAACCAAATACTTGAATCAATTTAACTTACACACCATTCACCTGTCTGACAATACCTTTCTTGTTGCTTTCTTGGAATGAAATTTCAGTAGAAATTGATATGAAAATAACAAAAGACCAATTGCAAGTTACATTTATATGCATGCTGGTGTTATTTTTGAACATCTGTTATGAACAATGCACAATGGATCCTTTCAATCACCAAGTGTCAGAACTTTTGTACTCTGATTCCAAAGCGAAATACCCCAGGAAAACCAAACAGAACAAAGAGCCTTCCAGCCTCAAGTTTACATTTGGGAAATACTCACCAATAGTTTACTCCACATTACATTCTGGACACTAATCTCTACAAGGTGATGGTGACTGAAACAGCAATGTGACACTGGGAGAGATGGGTCTCTATTAATGAAATAAATTAATAATGTGCACAGATATCTACAACAAAAGGTCAATTAGAAAAACAAACACTTAACAAATATTTCACTCTCATAATTGATGAAAATGTCCCAAATAGCCAAGTTAAACTACTTGGGTGGGATTTTAGAAAATAAGTTGCAATGTCAATATTTTGCATGCTAATCAACTTCAACAGTGATAGATTAACGCTACTCATGAAAAGAAAATAAACATGCTTAATTTTTAAAATAAAAATAGTCATTGATTTACTAGGAAAACATCCAGCCATTGCCCTAGGATAGCTCATTGTAATTAAACTGTATTGTCATATAGATCACTGTGCCCTCCAATAATAAATGTTGACTAATTAACAAACTCCTTTGACTGCATGCACATTAATGGTGAGATTTTCAAAGGCAGGAGCGGTAGGATGCCTACTCTTTGATAGGTACAAAGATGGCACAGTGAAGGACCTCACTGCTTAACAATCTCACCTTACATACCCATTCTTGTCAATACACCACCTTTACACTTAGGGGAACCAGATGAGAGCCAGCACACATCCAGTTGTGGAAGAAGATATTTTAAACCCCTGAACATTTTCATAGAGGAAGGATAGTATCCTTATCAAGTCATAGCATCCACAAAGTTGATGGATTTGTTCTTTCCTTTTTTACAGGAAAGTATTTTTCTTTAATACGTCTCTGTTGCTGTCTTTTACTTGAATTTGAGTTTAATCATCTTGCAGATTGTTATTGCAACAAATGTAAATATTTGCTTATTTTCTTAGGTTCCTTTTCTTTAACTTGGTTATTTCTCTCATTTTCACTCTGACATCCAAGATGTACAACATAATTTACACAGTTAGATATTATGATCATTTCTGCATTTTTTCATATGCAGACCAATGAACAAGCTGCAACTTCTCTCTGAAGTATCTTAGAATTTTGTTTGACTTTCTGACATATTTCACAGTGCTCTGGCTTATGACTTAAAAACTCTGGCACATGTGCCATGCTCCCTGAATTTCTATATTACATTTAATTATATGGATGGTACAATCATAAATAATATATCACTTCTGTAAGTGCTGGTGCATACTTTGTTTGCAGCTTCTTGGGTGCCCCAAAAAGGTAGAATGAGGAAGGGAGAGGATCTGTGAAATTACTTTAAAAATCATTTATTTTATTCAAATTCTGCTGTTTGGCCTATTGCTAGATACAAAAACACATTGAATTTTCAAAGCAATAAGCTAATGGAGTGCAGTCAAGACCAAAACCAAAAGACAATGGCTACAATAGCCTGGCAAAAGTGCTTTACAGATGCAACGATCTAAACAGAAATCCAGTGTCTATGGGCTTCTAATACAGTGTATTTTATGTCAAAATTTGTCAAATTCTTGACACCTGGTTTCATGTTTAGGACCTTTCTAAAAGCAATTTGACTTATGAGTGAGAGAAATCCTGTCTCCTAAGGAAACAAAAACATTGATAGAATATTCCAGTACCGTAGGTGTGCATTCATTGCTACCTGTCATGCTGGTTCACCATCTCAAGAAGCTTTTATTAGGCATGAAGAAAGTCCCTGGAATCTATCAAGAGCTATTGAAAAAGGAATAACCACTCAGGGTTCAAGAAGGCGTATGCTGAAAATTTCTGAGAGCATAAGAATATTTAACAGGAAGCAATTCCACATGCTTGCCCTCTTCTTCTGTTCTTCCCCAAGAATCCACTATGGCCAAGGTGGGGAATGAGCTATGACATGGACCAAAATTGGGGTCTAAGTTAGTATGCGACTCTCATGTTCATCAGTGATCTCTGAAAAATCAAACTAAGCATTTCAATGTCTAGTTGTGACATCAAATGTAAAAAATTTGAGCTTTGAATCCTCTAGGTAAAAGAAAAAAATTGGTGTTGAAAGAAACAGTGAAACCAGAGCTAAAAAGCTATCTTTATCCATCAGTTGCACACAAAACTATGATAAATTTTGAACTTAATAAAAAGGCCATATTGTCTTAGATTAATATAAATGGTGGATCTCTTTTTCCACCATAATGTATTTTTGTCTTAAGTCTAAATCAGTTACTTCACTTGATAAGCAAAACTGTGGTTTTGTGAATGCAAGCAAGGCTGTAGACATTTAGATATTCAGATAAGGTGATTTACTGCTTGCTCATCATTATTCACTGTTTCTCATTAGTCATTTGGTACTATATTTAGATAAATTTGGATGTAGTCACCTTCTCCTTGTTCAGCTTTTATTATAGAAATCTAATTAAACAAGACAAAATTATTTATTAAAATCAAACAAAAGAGGATATGACACAGTTAATGTTGACATTACCAAAAATAAACTAAAAAGAAGCTGTTTGCTAATTTCAGGAGCATGCCCAACCACTGGCTTCTTACTAGCATTACACAATAACCTCTTGTCAAATCCCAGCAACAACTAGCCTTAGATGAGAATTTATGACTGCTGTGGTAATTTTTTTTTATAGTCTTTATTTCTTTTGTTTAGATGTACATTATTTTTAATTCATTTACAATTCTTAAGCAACATAATGGTGCATGAAACCCTTAAGGGGCTAACTTCCAACTGACATTCACAGAGGTAGTAAAAAAAGCAAATCAGGAATTCACCCAAGATTTTTGCTTCAGGGAACACTTATTCAACCAAGTTTTTGAAGGTATTACATAAATGCAACAAACTACATTTGTATGAAAATACATGTTTTCCTGGATACTACCAATAGGATACCAATAGGAAAATATTGGAGTTTGAAGTATTACCACGGGTAGAACAAATTCACCCTTTTTTATTATTTTTTAATTTATTTCTTGCTATTTTTATCTACAAATACCACATAGACATTTATAAAAAATTAAGGATGATGCAAAAGATCAAGCAAGATCAAGTAACACATATGCTTACTAAACAACTAAGAAGTGAGGATCTATTCAAAAGAATAAGTTTTTGTATGTACATACATATTTAAAATGCTGCAATAGATTCCTTAGAGAATCAAAAGCATTAATAGAAAACACAAGATGAAAAAACCTCTTTGACACTGCACTCATTTGCCAACTATCATAAAACACCTTTAGGTAAAAGTAGCTTACTGGTTTTTTCTCAGCAGTGAGTGCTAGTTTAAAGACAGGCTCTGTTCCCACACCACATAGTCTCGGTAGCTGGTTTGTAAGTATGCAGCAAAATCTTTGGAAATTATGAGGTATAAAAGAACACCTCCATTTTGGTAATGAGCTCCTTAAATATCATGTTATTTAAATATTGTATGTTATGCTTAAGTAACATGTTACTTAAATACCCATATGTGTGTGAAGTATACTACTTGTGCATTACTTCAGTTACATCAGCAAGGAACTAGCAAAGAATAGTGGCACAAGAACATTCATTGCTATTACAAGACTTATAAACTAAAATTAAATAAAAATCGTCATATAGATAGTCCTAATTTAAGAGTGGTGGTAAACTGCAAAACACATTCTTATCAAGTGCGCATTCTTAGACTGTCGTATTTCCACAAGTACACAAGCCTGACACCTGCTTTTCCTGACACCTGTTTTTCATAGAAAATTAGTTGTAGGTACTTGTAGATTTCACTTTTTGCATTCAGTACACCTGAATATTTATATGATTAGATAAACACCTGAACCTAATCAGGAAACAAAACTACTATACAACGTACCCTGAAAAAGCCACTGTTCATTGTAATAGCCACTATGAACACTGAGGAGATAAACCTCAGCAAATTCATTCCAATGCATGCAATTATTTAAAAAAAGTAACTCCAAATTAAAAAATGTGCAAGAGGAAACTACCAAGTTCTTACCTATTTTATGAGTAGAAAAAACATCACGCTCATATGAATAATTTACTCAGACTGTTTTCTGATAGACATTCACAATAACTCACATCGGCTGTTTCATCACAGACAATCAGAAGACTGTGATGTTTCACAGAATAGGTTTTCCAAATGCAGTATGAAAAGGACACAGATTACAGAATAACCAGTAGAAAAGCCCAGTGTATTTAAGCCACAAAACATTAAAATAAGCTTCAGGATGTGTGTGAGGGAGTTGTTCCTATTTGTACTCTCTTCGTAAAGACAACAGCCTTTTAACTTTGATTTATTGCACTGGTCAAGAACCATATTTTCACATTATCAGGTTTCCTGAGCAATATCACAACGCTGTAACATTCAGGTTATACATTTGCTAAAATATTTTTTTCTGAAAAATGTGTCAAGTGCCATTCATAAATGTCCCTACTTGATCAATAAAAGCAAGCTTAATAGCTTTTGCAACACTCACAAAATTCTAACACATCAGGAGAATATATTTACTGAAGGAACCATCTACAGATACCAACCAATTCCATAGGGCAAAAGGCTAATAAATTTTTCATTCTGATGTAAGTGTACTCCCTAAATGAATGACATCTAAACATAAAACTCCAATTCTTCCAATGAATGCTTTATATCTAAAAATATCACTGCTGAATGCTGCAATTACATTTCTCAGCTGGAGACATCTTTCTACATTATTTTCTTCAATGCTTAAGATCCAGGCTCAATAGTGTGCTAATCAACTGTACTAAACTCCAAATGTGATCTAATTAACTGGAAACCACTCAGATTTGAATGGTAGGGGGTTTTGGTTTGCTTTTAAATCCAAGCGTATCTTGAACACCTTGTCTGCCCTCCATAGAAAATAGTCATGAAAAAACACAAGATGTTCAGAGAGAAAAAACCACAACCCTATATTTAGAAAATATCCTTAGGACTTGATATCATTTACTTACTCTCAAAATACCATATTTGCCCATAATTTCTTATGGATTCTGACTTGGAAATTTCCAGTCATAGAACTGCTGAAAGGTGAGAATCACCTATACTGTTTATTTTGGTCACAGTGCAAGCCCAGGCCATTTGAACCATGCCTTACAATTTGTTTCTCATGAGCTGGAGAAGCAGCTCCTTGTCCTCAATTTAGTTTCTTGAAGGAAACAATTCTGAGACTCCTGTAAATGTTGGTTCTCTGCATTGGAAAGGTCATCGCACACTGCATGCAGCCCTATTCAAGCTGGGTGTGTTCTTTGTCTTACAGAGCACCTTAGGAAAGCTGTATGCATCAGAAGATAGTTCTTCCTTCTTAGACTAGCAACATCTGTTAGGCCAAATCTTCTTTTCTGCCTTCTCTGAAATTCTTAATGTTTAATAGAGCTTGCAGGAAAGAAGGATGAACACAGCAAGTCACCTCATGAGTAATCTTGTCACTAACTCTGATTCTTTTCTCTCTCCTATGAAAAGTATTCACAACAATATATATGCTGCTAAATTGAACATATGCCACATCTTTTTTTTTACTCACCTACGCAGTTATCACAAAGGCTGCAATGTGAGGCACGAGGTGGGCGGAAAATCTTGCAAGTAAAACAGTATTTTAGTTTCACTGTCTGTCCATTGATGATCACTTCTTTTGTTCTGGGAGGGGGGCGATATCCTCCTGAACTGGAGCCATTTGCTATATCTAAACACGGAAACACAACATATTAAATTTTTCACAAGCCATGGTGTATGCACAGAACTGTCCTTCATGGCAATCTACAGCAAGTTCCAAATTTATATCAACACACTTAAATATTTCCCCTTCTAATTCTCCTAAAGTAAAATGTAGCTATGAGATATTTCATCATAAATAGCAACCATAGCCAATCAATTTGAGTTAAAGAAACCATCCAAATCAAATTCTCAAACACGGACAATGACTTTGATCCCAAAACTCTTACACTCTCATATCCCCTAACAGTTCGTAACAATACATTTAAAGGCAACTATGACTACTGATGTAGGATAGTAAAATGAAGTTATCCATAGGATCTTGCTGAATTTTTTAGAATTCAAGTAATAACAAAAAGGTCTCTTTAGACGTGTTGCAGAAATTCTACAATCTGATATAAAATTTTCACATTCGCTTAAGCAACAAGAGCTCTGTCATCAGAGTCTGGCATATGTTGAGATCTCTCGAATACTGTGATACAATGCAGCACATTCACAGTAGTATTTTACAGCTCTTGCTTTTTAAAAGTTTGAAAATCCAACTCCCAGTGTTGCTTCTACACACATGGACATTTGTTGCATAAAACCAGTTTCCAACTATCTTTTTTGATACAAATGGTGGAGTTCTGGATTTTGTTTCTTAGCTACCTTATTGTTAATGTCCTAAAATAAAAGTTTTCCAGGCTAAAATCATGAAAGTTCAATTTTGCCCAAGCTGAGCTTTACTCTAGAAGTTGAACATGTATAAGTGGTATGTTTTCCCAGGTTTAACTGTACTTGTGTAATCTCAATCAATTCGAACCACAGAAGCTGCAACCCCCCCTAAATTATTACTCTTGGATATGCAGAACAGCCAAGACAATAGGAAAGTAAAAGTATTTTCCTATATATGAAGGAAAACACATTCCAAAGTCATAGTTGCTTGCACAATTACGTCTTAAGTTGCCCTTCTCACTTTCATCTGAGGCTTGTTACTAAAAGATCTATGAGCACATCATCCAATACCACAAATTCTGTCCATTACAGCTTACAAACTTTGTATTTTCCAAGAAGGCAACTAGAAAGGCTCCCACCTAGCAAGGTATTCAAACTGGCAACAGCACAGCTGTGCTAGCAAAGGTGTAATCATACAAAGTGCCTGATTTGACAGAAAATCTAGCTTAAGAAGTTCTCATCTGCAATGCGCTCACCCACTCCACAAATACACATTTATAAAAGTCTTTGTGTAACACCCCTGTCAACTTGACCACTGAAACAACCAGATTTCAGAAACGGCTCTTGTAAAAGAGAAAGAAAGGAGCAATAGCTGAGAAATATGGAATCTGGGTATGAAGATCCTAAACATTCCTCATGAGAATGAAGTGGTGAATCCTGAAGAAACAGTAGCTTAAAATAAGCCTCCTACAGCCTGATGAGGTATAGAAATGGGCTTGTGTTGGACCTGAACCAAGCCCTGAAATGTTCTTGCAATGCTTGGCCAGGTCCTACGATCTGCACGGGGAAGCATGGATTACTGTGTGGTTCATACTGATTTTGACGTCAAGACCAATATTACGTGACACATTATTTTTGATTAAATAAGTACCACATTACAAGCTACCAGTGTATTTTAATGTATAAGCGGAAAAGTTGTTCTTTCAAAGGCACAGCAAAACTGTGCTCATACTATTTAAAACTTTACAGAGACATGGATCATTTCTAAATGCAGGAGACAGGGAAGAGTTTGATACAATTCACATTACATTAAAAAAAAGCTTCCAGTGACACTGTAGCCAGCAGGCTGGTAAATATTCTTAGTCCTTCTAGAAATTCTTGGGCCTTACAAAGTACAGTGTTAAACTCATTTCTTGCCATAGTTTGGTCAAGGTAAAACAAACTGTGAGCAAAAATGTAGGTCATTAGCCCTAATTAGGTTTTTTTGAATAAAGCATTTAACACATGCATGTATCACATATTCATTAATAAAACGAAGATTTCCATTTGACACTTATACTCAAATTTACATCCTTAAAATATATAAAAATACTAAGAAAACCTGAATTTCATGTAAGTGTAGCTTCCTATACTGCTAAAAATGTTGATGAATTCAACGCTTAGAACAACAGTAACATTTCAGATTTTCTTCTTTTACAAAAAACTTATTATTCCTGAGCATGTACATCATCGTTGAAAGGAAAGTACTGAAACCTGTCAAGGGGAATTGTTTAGAAGAAAAATATTTCTTTAGGAAAAAGGACATTTATGTTACAATATGCACATTGACCCAGAACTTCCCCCCTCCCTTTAAAGAAATTCCACAAGTGCACTGCAGTTATTTTATATGGGTGCTGACAGAATCTCAAAGCCAGCTTCTGTTTTCTCCAGTGGAGATGAGAGACTACTGTCCAGCCCATTATATTTACAACATTGGTTTTCTAAGAGGATTTCATCCCAAACATTTGCCGGGAAGTTCACAGAGACAGCAAATCCTAGCACTCTGAGGAAAATTAATCTCAAAATCCCAGGGTGAAAGCTGATGCAAATGAAATTAATGAAAACACTCTTGCTGACTTTCCATGGACTCAGAATTTTACTCAAAGTCCTAAATGGCATAATCTTACTAACATGTTTTTCCTGGAAACAAGCAACAGAGCAAGGTCAGATGTGCTTGGGTTTAATATGATTTGTCTATCCTAAATGCACTAAACATGTCTTGGTCCCACTGTGAATTTTCAGACTGTGATTAACCTTCAGTTTGTCTACTCATACTTGGGGTCTAACCTAGCTAAATCTTCCAATGACCTGCATTTAACTACTACATTTTTCCCATCCAACCCATTACTGACGTAGTAATGCAAATTATTTTACAAAAAGGCTAAAATTTGCCCACCAATAGGATTGCCTTCTGTCTTCTCTGTTCTGACATGTTTTATAACTTCTCTAGTGGGGTTAACTGTTCATGCACTAGATGGGGCTCCAACATTTTTATTACAAAAGCCCCCACTATACAATCCATGTCCTTCCTGGACCAAGAGACCTGAATTGCTCCAAGAAAGTAACACCGGAGATTTAATGGAGATACAGCAGAATCTTCCAACCTTCTAATGTGACAACAAACTCCACTTAGATTTTTGAATTTATTATGCTGAAAACAAATGGGAGGTGCTGTTGAAATGAAACAAAAGCTGAAAGTTTGTATACATATCACCAAGATTCTCCTGCTCAGTCAAGGGTTGGCTTTTTTTGTCCATGTTTCTAAGATCCTATGACAAACAGCCTCTAGAAGGTCTTCCCACATTGTCTTTATACAAACTTCATAATCATATTATGCCAGGTTTGCAGATGATTTTAATAGGACACAATTTCAACCTCCAAAAAATATTTTTAGAAAAGTCAGCAACTTGAAGTAATTGTAATGTTTCCGGACAAGAAAATGACAATACAATGAAAAAATCTTTATGTATAACCTGTAACACCTAAAAACCCCAACCAAACCTAACAAAACAAAGCCTCACAAGAATGCAAATCTCTAAGAAATGTCCTCTGTGTTTAACAACTTAAACCTAAGGTATATGCTTACAAGAGGACAGACTAATTTATTTCTTTCTATGGAGGAGGGAAGAGAACTTTAATAAAACGTTCTTTTCAGACAGTATTCTCAGAGAAAAACAATACTGAGAACCTGGCTTAGACTGAAATCAGCAGCTGCTAACTGCATTCTTCATGTAGTTCTTCACCTGGCAGCCAACAAGAGATCAACCACATATTGCTCTTGACTACAGATAAAAGACTTGCTGTCTTACATTTTTCTAAAATCATGTATTATTTTCTTAAAAGTAGAGTTGCAAGAACTTCTTCAAGTCTAAAATTTTATGTGAAAGGTATGCTTGTTCCTAGAAAGAAATATAATTTTTAGTGATTTGCCAAAGGAAACAAGCACAGAGAGGAAGAGCTTTCTAAGACTTACCTGACACACAAAGTAATTTCACTACATTTATTTTAAGAATGTTCTTAAAACAGTGCAGTATCAGCTATGACTATACCTTATCAAGTTGCTATCTCCCCTTTGGAGAGAAAGCAAAACACGTTACACCCACAAATGGTATGTATTTGTTCAGGCTACTGTCAGTTCTATGAAATGCCTGTGCTATGGCACAGACAGTGAACTAAGCCCTCATCACAACTAGGTATCACAGAATGTCACTTCTTCCTCTTCGTGTAATAACTCTTCTTCTAACACATCCCAAAAAAGGATTTCCCCTTTGTCAGATCGCAATGCTGACCCAGTATGTTTTTGGATAAAACTCAAGTCTCCTCTTACTGTACCCTTCACACTTAGACTCCTCTTATTTCCACTTGTACTCATGTATTTTGTGTTTGTTCCTTAAATTTGCTAAGACTATTTAAAATACATTAGAAAAAAAAAACCAACAAACAGTGACTGTACATGTCCCCATCTCTTCATCATCTTCAGAGTTAAGCATATTCCTCTTGAGCCCACAATCAGTCTCCACAAGACTCTCCTTGATCACTTAGCATTTACCACTAGAGTGTCTTTTCAAAAAGTTGATCACTGACTTTGTGGCAGTTTAATCTAGACCTTGTTTCCAAAATTTACGTAGAAAGAATACTATTCAGCACAGGTACCGAGAGCTCAATTAGAGTGAAAAATTAAGCACATCTGCTTCTTTTCCACCAAGAAAAAGTTCCTCTTTCAATGAAGGACATAAGTTTGGTTACACTTAATTTGCTCTTGAAATAATTTGTTGTTTGTTTTGAGACTTAAGTGGCCATAATCCCCATTCCTTACAAGTTGATCATTTAGCAGTTTACACCACCGTCTCTCTAAAAGAGTTTCTAGTGATAGAATTGACAGATTTCCCACTTATATATAACACTAGCTAAACCAATAAAGATACAGTGTAGTAGATTGACAGACTTTTAACTTTCCCTCTTCTAACCTGCACTTCCTCTCAGCTGTCAGGAAGCTACAAGTTATCTTCCGAGATCAAAGTAGTGTTGAATCCTTCAGATTATCAGCACGCCTTCAGCTTGTCTTTCTTCCTCTGATCTCTAAACAGAACCTGTGCTGTTGTCTTCTCTTCCTTGCTAGTTGTAACTGACTTTATACTCCTTTTGCCATTCTCACACTTTCCCAGTATGCTTGTGCTATCTCTTTTTACTCAACTTTAGAAACTATCTCCGCTTCTGAGACAAGTATCTTTTTGAGTGCAATTAAATACAATCAGAGTGGCCTCTTACTGTACTTCCCAACCTTCCTGTGGATGAGGATATCTTGATAATGTGCATTTAATACACTATTTTTTAATAATAGAAGTCCCTTTTGCTTTTTTGATAATTTTTTTTTTTCAGTTTCTTTCACTTTGTTTTTCTGTGTACACAACAAATTCTCAAGAAACAACTGCTTTGCATTCCTTTACTCCAAGGGGGGGGAAACAGCAGCATCACAGTCCCCCATCTTCACCTGAAAAAGGGTGATAGCCTACATGGAAACATTTCTCACTGTAAGTTTGATAACCTTGTTTCCAAAAAGTAACCTAAAAGAACAAAGTGCTGGCAACTTCTTTAGAAGTTCCTATTTAAAGAGCTTCCTAATCCATACACACAAAAAAGTTTAATAAGTGTTAAAAAGAACTTCAAAATAGCATTCTTAAATCAAGAACTCTTCTTCTTGGGACACAACTGTTTCTCTTACTGCATCGGTGATAATTTCTGGGTGGCTGCTTCTCAAAAGGACAAGTAGATACTTGAGTCTTACCCTGCCCTAAGTAAGACTCAAGTACCTAAGAATGACTTAAGTAAAAGCCACAGATAGAACATGTTACATACACAAATTTTAGACAAGAGATAGTTTGGTCAAGGCATTATTTTTTAGGTGAGCATATGAAAATTTCTTGCCTAGAAATACATTAATGTTAACCTTGCACTGTATCTTTAGAAGGTACCTCAAGTTCAAAGGTACAGCAATCAAACCAGAATGATAGTTTTGGAGTATCTAGATTTCCTTTCAAATGTGGGAGCCATTCAGCTTTTCCTGCTGCACAGATATCACTCCACCTTTTAAGGGCACATAAAAAACCAAAGTATTTTAACAGTACATTTCTGTTGTTGAATTCAGAGTCACAATTTTAGGGCAGAAATATTTCTTACAGCTACCTAGGTTGTTCCTCTATTAGACTTGCCATAAGCCCTCATGCTTGGGAGCTCCACATTTGCTGGCAATGTAACTCCTCGCTTCAATACCCCACTAGCCCTTTTTGGAAGACTACTGCCTTTGCTACTGCTGAAGAAAAGACAGTGGCTTTGACCAGCTCAGCAGCCTGAACCTGTAAAGGAAGTACGCAATACCATTTAAAAAAATTATAAATTGTAAACACAAGTTCTGAAATAGTCACATATGGAAACATTTTGCCTTTCCTAATCAACTTTTTGATACAGTCTTTTTCTCTAGTTTCCAATTTGTATTTTTAGTTTTGTATTTAGCCAAAACTCTATCTGACAGATGTTAACAAAAAAATTATTGTCAGATGCTTATTTGAAATAGCTTATCTCCTGACATAAAATCAATGTTTCTTTGAATACAGGGTAAAAGCTGGTACCTTATTCTTGGTAAAAAATTCCTTGAAAGAGCTCAATGAAAGTCAACCACAACACTGATTAGGAAAAAGGTGCTAAATGAATGCTTCATTATATTTTTCCATAATTTTATGCCTTGCAAACAAGTGTTGATGAAATTTTGTGGCCTCAGCTGTATACCTTTTTTCTTAGGTTTTCAGATGCTTAAGCAAGGTGATTCAACACTTCTGAAATTCAGATGAATAGTAAACATTTAAATACTTCTATTATAAAAAGCCTACGGCTGTACTATAATATTAAACATCAAGGACACCACAGGTATTTCTCCTGTGCTTGCATAAACCTGTCTTTTTGATTGAGTGAGCATTCTCCTGAAACTGCTTCAAAACAATGGGATTTCCATTGGCTATCATATCAAAGCAGATACAGGAGTCCTTGGTAGGCTTCAGTAGCTTACTAAAAAATAAGCACACAAACCCGTTGCTTATGCAGCAGCTCTGCAAATTTACCCTGTGTTTTCTTATCTAGGTAGCACACTTTAGCTATTCAGCATATTTGTAGCTGTAGAAGTCCTACTATTAGAATTCTATTACCAATTCTCCTGAAAATCAAGGCTGATTAAAATCTAGCTCTGCTTTAATTATGCTGGCTTTTCACAAATAAAAAATAGTAACGTTTTTACCATATATTAACAGATGCTTATCTGACTCACAATATAAACACTAACATGATTAAATTCTGTTATACTCTGAAGATACACTTCTTTAAAAGATACACAATAGCAGCTTTCTTGCCAAAAAAACCTTTGAAAAGTATTCACTCGGGCACCACAGCGATACTTCTACCAGACTCGCTGAAAAGTATTTATATGAGTAACTGCTGCTCTCCAAGGCCAGGATTTTGTTTACTTTGTCGCTGATCAACCATCTTTCCACAGGAAGCACTGCAGTGTCATCAGACATTACAATTCCAGAACAATGACTGTGGCAAGATAGGAGTTAACTCCTCCCGTGAGCAGAGCAGCACGCTGCCTTCACACAGTACATGCACCCTCGGGAGGAAAGCCAAGAGACAACAGACCTTCGGTGTTACCTATTTGTCTCTCTAGATCTGCTGCCTCGTCTGGTGTGGCGCGGGGGAGGACACCAGGATCACTGAAACTAGTACGCAGCAGGGTCCCCATCACGAAAAAGAAAAGAATCCCACCGATTGCAGGTATAGCAGGAGTAATCTTCTCTGACAAATACGGACAACTGGAAAAAGAAAAAGATCAAACAATCAACACCACACAGTGCAACTGGCTCTCAAAAACTATTTCCCTCTACAATGCATATGAAGAATTTACTTCTATTGATACATTACTCATCTTGAAATGTTCACCGAAGCTGAAATTTTTGTTTGTGTTTGTTGCACTTCAGAAATGCATCATAATTTTTTCAACATAATAAAGGCCCAAATACCATAATAATGATCTCACTAATATGCAGTACTCATTTATGTAAGAATAAAATATTTTAATTACAGGATAATAAGCTTATATATTTCTCCATTTACTGCCCAATTACATAAAAGTAAACAGGGTGGAGAGGGAAAGGGAAATAACCCAAAGAAGCACATAACATGATGAAATAAGCCACACCGGAAAACATAATTAAATCTATAAAACAAATTTAACACCCACCAGCAAGAGGGTGCTCAAGAACTCGTGACACATTCCTTTAACAGCATGGTTATACATCAATATTACAACACCACTACTGATTCTCTTCATTAATCCATTTCATGTCACTTGGTAAACTTGTTTACTCACTTACAAAGTAAGAAGAGTGCAAACTACAGTACCACGCACCTGGGACTAAATAATTGGTTGTTGGGGGTGGGGGAGGGGGGGGGAAGGCAAGCCTATGGCAACATCAACAACCCTTTACCAGGACAAAAATGGCTCTATAGTTAACAGATCTACAATATATGTACAGGGTCTAAGATTAGATTACAGTTTTCACAAGTTTGCCTCTTCATGTTCATGCTTCACACACGATTAAATCAAAATGGACAAAAGCACTGGAATCTAAAAAATTCAGAAACGTATCTCTTTATATTGTGCAAAAAGAAGGGATATGAACGCTTGGATTAGTGAGACTGTGGAACGTCTAAGTCACACAATAAGCACTGCAAGACCATCTTAGAAAACACACGTGCTAAAGACTCTCTTCATGGCTCTCACATTAAGTAGGGGTGTACAGAATATCAAGATGGCTTCAAGTATTTCCAATGCCTGCATGAGAAGTCATAAAATAAACTTAAAATCAACATAAGCCAAAAAAAAATCAAAAAAAAAAAATCAGCAAGTTCTAGGCCTTAGGGCTTCATCTAAAGCTGCCAGGTATCAATCATGTTTAATTAACATAGTCTTCCCAGTTCCTGCTGACTGCTTTAAATGATGATTCAGACACATAAGCTTTTGCACTGTAAGTCAGTCGCCCTCAGTGGCATGTTACCTCTGAGCAAGTGGTGGCAATGTCAGCTTCACTGTCCATCACTGCTGCCAGCAGGATGGGAAGAGAATAGAAACACTTTTCATACCAGTTACCATGCACAAAGCATTTATCTGTCTGCATAATCTTGTTAAATCTACTTTGTTGTTTCATTGAACACCGTGGGTTTCATGGATGCACTAAGCCCACATACGTTACACTGTGCAGAACATCACTACAAGTGAAAATCATCTTTCTCCCTACATGAATTCAATATCACAGGTGTAACAAGTTACAAAAGATGATAAAGACAACTGGGTATAGAAAGAAAGGTGAGGAACAAGAGGTATTGTAGTTTCCTATAACAAATAAGCTGTTCAAATACTAGGAGGCCTACTTCAAATGTATACTTTTAGGAAAACCTGTTTCAAAGACCCAGATTTATAAAATCAGCATTAACTAAAGGAAGCAGCAGCAAGACATAAGCTGTGGCAGCTACAAGCCTTGCTCCTTTCATGTCAGAGAAGTCAGAACAAAAAACCAAAGAGAAGCTTTCATACCACATAAATGTCCTAGTGCTCAATTTATTTCTTGCCACAAAGGATTACTGAAATCAAAACTACTGTAATATGCTCAGACAAGAACACAAATAGGCTGCAAGGACATATTTTTAAAAGGATTAGAAAGAACATGTACATTAATGAACACTAAATATAGCACCGTGTCATTATTCTTTGATTGCATTATTCATTATGAATACCAAGGAAATGGCAACTGTGATGAAATCTGTTGACCAAACAAGAGCTGTATTTGTGCAAAAGGTAACATGAGATAATCTCAGGGTAGCATAGTAGGTGCAATACAATTTCAACAGTTGCCAAGGTGAAAACAGCAATGACAGCCACATATACAACTTAAATTCTCATTGATAAAAAATGGAAAGTGAAGGACAAAATTCCTGTGCTGAAATACTGAGAAAGCCTTGTATTGCTGAAAAGTGATGTCTTCAATATAGTACAAAGACACGAAAACATCTGTCTCTGCCTTGCTGAACTAAGTCCACGTGCACTGAAAAACCCACACTCTCTAAGTTCCGTATGCTCTTCACCATAAGCAAGTGCAAAGCAATCTGCTTTGCCTAAAGGAGTTTTTAGGGCTTAACAACCTGTGTTTTACCAACTTTGACTTGGAATTAGTTCAGCAATAATGCTTTCTTTTCTGCAATGTTCCACCAATTCATAAATTATTTCAAGATGAGAAACTAGTCCTCAAATTGATTCAGACAGTAAGCCCAGACAGGACCATTTAATAGTCTCATTTATGTACAGACCATTTAATATTACATACAGCATTACATGGGCCTGCAAGGTGCTCAATGATATCTATCCTTTAAAAAGGTCCAATTTTTCAAATATCTATCAGATAGATTAAAAAAAAAAACGCCACCAAAAACCAGAAGATACTGTTAAGACTTTCTTCATGTCTGTATAAAAAAGGGGGGAAAATATCTTAGTTCTCCTGGGTTATTAAAAATCCACTAAATATGACTTCAAATTGAAAATATGGATCTTTGCTCAAAATTGTGAATATAAATGAAGAAATACACTTTCCTATTTATATAACTTATATTTACTAACTAACCTATATAACATGTATTTGTACTATTACATTAAGTCAATATTATTTTAAACTATTTGTTTTCATGTTACTACTTTTAGAATTCTCAAATATTGTCATAGAAAAAGATTAGCCCTAATATTTGCTCAAATTCTATAATTAATTTGCTCTAATTGAGGCTTCAGGCATCAGCTTCCTCAGATATTACAAGAAATATATTTTTGGATGGTATTTTCAGTGAGTTTTTAAAGTAAACACTAGTGGGCATTTCCTGACAGCAAATTTCAGAATTTTCACACAGAGGGACTCCCTGTGCAGAGCCCTGCCCTTCAGCGGTATCAGTTATGATAAAAAGCAGAGAGCTTCAGAAAATTCTCTGTCTTATTGTAAAGCAAGCAATGACATATCTTCTCAAACTTACACTCAGCAACTACTAGATGTGAACTGATGTCCCAATTTTACATCTTAGAGTAAAACAACTGTTCTTAATCAAGATCTGTAATGATAAAGTACTGACAAGGTCCATCTCAGAAAACACGTTTTTAGAAAATACTACTTGACTGGATCCCACTAGAAATTGTTCCTGTGAAAACAGGTTCTTCAGAGAAAAGTGATTGGGTATGCATATAGACTACAACACAACCTGAAGTTTTGCATTAATTAACAGAGGAGTTTTTTGCCTTCAGCCCTACTTTTTGCTTGGCTTCTCAGCTGCTTTTTTGAAGCACCATGTGAAAGTTTGCATGAGTGTAGGAGGGAAATAAAATCTGCTGGAAGACTAGTCTGTCATAGCTAGATAGAAATAAAAACACCCTGGAATACAATCATCAAGTGATAATTATGAAGCATCACCCCTGTGAACAAAGGATGTGGGAGAAGAATAAAGTAATTCCTACCACACAGCAGACCTCTTAACTGTGTAACTGTGCTCTTCGTGGCTACAGAGAGTAACTGAGGAGCACACACACTAAGAGTCCTACAACTTTCGAGAATTGTCATTAGAAAAGGGGACAAAAGAAGTCTCCTTAAGGCCTCTCCTGGAAAAAAGAAGGCTTTCCTGAACAGTTCACTGGCAGGATTCACTGATGTGGAGATTTAGTAAATGACAACTCTATCCAGTAAGGATGACGGAAATTTGAAGAGAGGTTAAGCCTGTAGTTGCAAAAAAAAACCTCCCAAAAACATAGTTTCAAATACAACCACTTACTACAGAGGATAAAAAGACAAGGTTTTATACATTGGAGATTTTATTTAATATTGGCTCAGTTGGCAGGCAGAAAACAATAAATGTACAAGTTTCATGCAGAGATGTAGTAGCCATCACACTTCATTACTAATCAAAGACCCCCTACAAGCTCAGCTAGCAAGACTTAAGAGGATACTCTGTCAAGCTTTTCAATATAAAACTCTTTGTAGAAGATAGAAATATATGTACTCCAGGAAAAACATAACATAAATATGGCTGAACCCAGTAACAGAAGGAAATAATTATTCATTTTCCTACATCATCAAATTAATTTCTGCTTCTGCAAGTATTGCCTTTTTAAGATACCAGTAGCTATTGGTATGCAGGAGATGTCCAACAAAAGAGAGGCTTGCACTGCAAAGTCTGAGTTCAGTTCCACATGTTACAAGTCAACATCTGAATTAGACTGTGTTGCTTTCTTTAAACTAGCCCAAAGGGCTTGTTGTTTCTCTTTCCACTCTCATTTATGGCTCCTCTCAGTTTACCCTTCATTTCAACTCTGGTCCATCATTGCTCCAAGCCTCTCAGTCCCAAACTTCTGCCCTTATGTCAACACAAATCTTTGTCAGGTTCTTTGGTGAGCAAAGTTTGTTTACTAAAATGTATGAAAATGACACTGTTTTGTTGACTTTGTCTCTTTAACACACCAAACATGCACTTCAAAAGGAGCATTGATATTGGCACAAAGTAAGAAAGAAAGGAACTTGGGACAGAGGGAGGAGACCTTAATTTCAACAGCTGTCAGTAAAGTTTTTATTCAGACCATTGCCTCTTGTGAAACCATGTTCTAACCTTGACCTCTTTCAATTTAGAGATGGCAACAGAATACCCACATAGACAGATAAAAGGCGAATCAAGACTCTGGGCTAGAAGAACAAAAATAGCTTAAAATTTACTTTTCTAATGACAAGTTGCCAGTTTAAAGAAAGCAAAGATGTGCACAAACAACAACAGAGAAAAAGGAAGATGGAAAACTGGGTAAAATATGAGGGCACAGCAAGAATTTTGGAGGATGCTGCCTGACAAAGAATATACAAACAGGATAAAGAGAACAATCACAGTGAAATAACTTGGAAGGATTGCTTCTTTGTACTTGGTTTTGTCACAAGCATGCTGCTGGCACACAAAAAATGTGGTGTGACTCAAGTATAGATTAGTCCAAGTAATGTTACATGAAATTCCTAACAAGATTAGCTGAGGGAGTTCTGCATTTGTTTCCCACATCTGCCTGATTCTTTTGAACAGCCTTTAAAATTCCTAGTAAATTTTTTAAGAGACATTAAGGCATCCACAGATTCATTTCACTAGGATTTGAAGTTTACTTGTAAAAAATTGATTTATTTCATTTCATTTTTATTTTTGTGTTTTGCCCATTTTTTCTAAATTATATATTCCCTCCTTTCAGACTGGTCAAGCAGTTTCAACAACTTAGATGATCAAATACAAAACAGAAATCACTCTGCTAATAACTTGCTTCATTTCAAATCCAGGAAATTTGGTAGGCTTCAAACATGTGAGGACTATGGAAAACAGAACAGCTGACAAAAACAAAAGGCAGAATGACGACAGGAGGGGAAGCAAAAGGCAGAATATTACCTCCTCCTCAGTTTAGCAATCTAAAATATTATACCCTAATTAGAAAGTCATATTTCATTAATTATTTCAGACAAGAGGCATTCAACCTTACTTAAATGCTTTACTAGTTTATTCAGTATTTTATAGTACTGGATAAATCTTACTTTTTTCCGTACTTGCTATATTGCTTGAGGGCAACTCCACTTAAAAATTATTTTTAATTAGAATTAATTTTAAATGGGAAGACATACAAGCTAATAGTAATTATAGTGTATACCCGAGTGTTCTTGCCTTCACTAGCACTTAGAAATGATTACTAAAAAAAAAGAAGATTAATATGATGAAATCACACAGATTACTGAAAAGCATGATCCTTAAACTTAATAAATTAAGTACTTTATAAGTTCCCTCAAATTTAGCACAAAATAAAATTAGTTACCCTAAACAGGAAAAGCTCAACAAAGTCTTCGAAGGTCCATGTGGAAACCCTACACAATTTGGTCTTTTAAGCTGGCACCCAAACACATGAGCAATTACCAATAATGACAGACTGCAGAACCTCTCTGTCCTTTGCCTAAACCTGCAAGTATTCAATGGAACCCCTTGCAGCACTGATTCCATGAAATTGAAGGGCATTACCGTTGAAATCAGATTTACACTGGCTGGATTTGGATGAAGGAGTTTAGATGAAGCAACAATCAAAGTAACAGTCTTGTGTGACCTACCAATTTTTATTGCTACATGAATTAGCTCTAATGGTCCACTATCAAACTTCAAAGCTAGGATAGATAAAATGCATAATGCAAAACAAACATTTATGCAAAATAGATGTGGTTACTGAAGCTCCTACAAGGGCAATTAAATTTTGTTTTGTTATACACAGAAACAAGGTTCCTGTTTAATGAAACACATTCTAAAATTTTGATGGCATCAACTGTTGACTAGAAATTTCCAAGCAAGATGATAAGACAATGGGGAATTATCTACCAAACTCTACATCAAGTGCCTGAATATTACCAAATAATCAGTTTCTTTATGAAAGGTCAACGGAAGTATGACATATCCTCAAAAGACAAACTCAGAAAAGGCATGGCTTCCAACTATGCAGGAAATCAGTCTTGCTTTACTGCTATTTCTCTTCCCTGACTAACTACTTACTCAAAAAGCCAAAAATATATTTGTACTTGAATTTTCCAGTTTTGCATACAGTGCAAGGTCTAGCTTTCGTAGTATAGGACCACCAATTAATGAATTCCACTAAATATATAAACTCACAATTTCTTTTAAACAGCTTATATAGAAGACTTTCTTTCCTGTTATGCTTCATATTACTTCCTTATTATTTCCTGTTGGGTGATTTTATAACTAAACCATTAGGTTAATTCCAAGTACTAATGAACAGAACTGAAACAAGCGGAAATGCCTTACGCCACAAGCAACTCCCTGAAGGAGTGTGAGCTTCTAGATGACTTTTCACAGATTCTCTGCAAATTGAAGCACACACACAAGCAAGCTAGTAGATAATAGACTCTGGCTTTTAATGAGCCACATTTTGTTTTTACCCTACACAGCCTGTCATGTCTAAAGGCTACATGTAAAGCCTAGCTCTTGCTGAGGGGCAAAGGCCTGTAAATGCAATCCCTACCCTTGGCCACACTCTACTGTCACATCCCCTGTAGAGGACAAATGAGCTGGCTAACACCAAGTTAAAGCAGAGGATTTTTTTTTCAACCTGTTGTCTTTTCTGAAAACAAAACCAAAAAATTCCCCCTCAAAAACATATCAAAACCATATCCCACATGTAGTTGCATGAACTTAAGAAGAGTAGATCCACTCTCTTACTGTCATGGTTTAACTTGACAGGTAGCTAAACACAACATAGCCACTCACCCTGGAGTGTTGTTTGGGTTTTTTTATTCTTTTTTTCTGCAATTCTACATACTGCAAATCTTTAGTATAAAACACATAAATGGCCTTTCATCTAAAATACAGGGAAAAATATTAAAATCTTAATTTCTTAGTGGAACACACTATAACAAACTTTTGCACATTAATTGAAAACCGTTACAGACAGAGCACTCCCTAGGGCTCCTTTACTTTCAAAAAAGTGGAGAACTGATGATCCTGCCCACACTATGTATCAGAAGTGTACATCACATTGTTATAAATAAAGCAACTGGTAACATAAAGTGAGAAGGAGGATAAAACCAAGAGCATTTATCCTTCTTTTCCCCTAAAAGAAGCAGAGCTGAGCAATTCATTGACTTGAAAAACCTTCTCAAAGACCTGAGACCTGTTTGTAGTAACTTCGTGGCCACAGGTCTCCATAAGCACTGGGAGGATTTTACCTGAAATGGCATCCTTTGCTTTGCTCTGCTGCCTCCTCACCTTAACACGTGAATCTCTTACCCCAGACTAAGCTTTCATTGGACTGGCATATTGTAGGTCACTTCAGATTAAAGAACTCCCAACAAATAATTGGGATTTCAAAGAAGTGCCAGATCTCCATGTCTACAAATGAGTCAGTTTAAATATATCAACTTGCAAGCAGGTGAAGCAAGAAAGTCTTTACTACACCCACTGCAACTGTACATTTCAATTTTTTTTCCTAACATTTAAATTGTGCAACTGGTTAGCACCTATATATGATATAAGTATATATGATATATATTCTGATAAAATACTTTTTTGCCAGTATTTAGTAGAAAATTTTGCAAGTGGAATGGTGTGACCTCTCTCCCTAAGGCAAGCCAGCCATGAAAATCAGAGCAAAGCTCAGTTACCTCATTGTTCCCAGAATATACTCCCAGGAATTGCAACACAATATTTATTCTCCATCTTCCCATTGTTAAACATGTTCTGCTGTCCAGTTTCAGATGCTGACATAAAAACAATTCTCCCCTGTTGTCGGGGTTGGTTCCGAGTCAAATCACAAGTCTTCACAGAAGTAATGGTGAAATGCTCATTTATTGCAGAAAAGGTGCAGTTTAAATAATAGTTTATTTTCCCACACACAAAGCATGCGCTCCAACTAATAATTAATTGGTTATACATTTGCATATGCACACCCCCTATGTTTACATTCTTTTTACTTTACTCTTCCTATTTTTGTCTAATTATTTTTCTAAGTTCTATCTTTAACTTAGCTCAAGGCCGAGCCATCCTTGTTTTTGAGGCTCAGGCACTGCTTGAGCATGTAAGCCTCGCTGTGGCCTCTCTCTACTAAAAATTCTTTCATACTCCCTGACACTCTCAACCATGCAAATACCTCATCAACTGTTGGTCTTAATTTGGCACTTTTACACAAATAAGAAACCAGCAGGGTATGAAGTTAAACAGAAATGGAAGTCTTTTGAATAACTAAAACCATTGCACGGGAGCTAGAATAAAACAAAGTTTGCAGCAACAAATGAAATGGCACTATAGGACCACCACCCTACCAAAAAAAAACCCCACAACTGGCTATAGGAAACGACACCACGCTACAGCCAATATGTCTGCACCATCTCTAAATGTAAATCAGTGATTTATTATTTCACTGAGTACTTCAAGCATTGATATCATGAGCTCCACCTTTTGCTCTGATGTTTTCTATTTTTGACCAGGTTTGCTGCTGTCTTTGGCCAGTGCTTCCCAAGTTCCTCAAGCTCCCTCCTGCCTGGACTCTGGCCACCACAGAACAGGAGATGCACGGGCCTTTCTGACAGCTCCAAGCACACATGCTCCTTGTGCTACAGTACCAGAGGGGAGCTGCAGCATTTACAGCATCCACTTATCCCAGGATATTGGCAACTGAACATAAAAAGCAGCTGCTACCCTGGATTAATTAGTGGCTTCATACATAGCAATAGGAACAGACCACAACAAGGAGGAAGATCCAGAGTTCGGTAATGTTCCCCAGCCTTCTTTTAACCTGTCCTCTGATTACATCCATTCTCCATGGAAAAGCTTGCCTGTCAGGATTTTAGAACACCCCACATTTATTCAACTATACGTAACTAAGTGTGGAGATTATGTCTCTTCAAATAGTTGTACTAAATGAAAGGGTAAATGCCCTAAGTTGATCCTCGTTCCTGTGTTCCTTACAGGGCAACAAAGTTCAGGTTTTGTTCATGCTTCATGTCTCCATAGTTGTTCTCTAGAAATGTGCAATCTAACGGGGACTTACAGCATTTTCTGCCTGCATGTGTTCAGAAAAGAGAGACTTCGGTGCATCTTGCTTCCAGCTATAAAGACTAGTTACATTAATGCTCACAATGAAACAGTGACAAAGCAAAGTGTACATACACTGCAGCAAGGTAAGCAATTTCTATTTACAAATCAAGGACAGACGAGGAACACAAGATTCTGCTTCTTCACAGGTATACAAAACCCCTTTTCCTCTCAAAGCACCGCATAATACTCTATTTTACAATTCAAGTATAGAATTCTTTATGTCATTACTCTGTTTTCTCTGAGGCAAAAAAAGAGACAAGAATGGACAGGACAGTCATGTAAACCATCTTAAATCAAAATACAGCTTTAAATCTAATTTCAGATCCATTAAACTTCAGATTACAAGCTTAAATAACAATATGCATACCTATTCCTCCAAAAGCAATTATTTTGCCCTGTTACACCCCAAAACTTCACATCTACTGAACAATAGCATATTACCTAGTGTTTTATTAGCCTGAAGATCAAGCCTTCAAAGGTTAACTAGTATGATGAACACACCAAATAATTCATCATATCACTGTGAATAAGTTCAAAAATTGAAGTCCAGGAGCACTGTCAGGCAACTACACTTCTCAACTAAGTATTCAATTCATGTTTTCTTATTTTTTGAAGTCCTTACTAAAGCAATAAACCAAATCACTCTTGCTCTTAGACCACTTCCATTCTTTTCTCATATTTGACGCTTTGTCAGGCACATTTCCATTCTGCCCATGAAGTCAAAGCTTACTAGGATACAGAAGATTCTAATGAAATTTTGCCGAAAGGATGAAAAAAGGACTGACTGACTACAGGACTACGTGACTTATGAAGACCAGACATTAACCTAACCACACCCCAATCTAGAGAGAAACTTATGTTTTAAATTTATGTTAATTAAAACGCTCAACATTACATTTTTGTCCTGAATTGCAATGAACATTCATATCCTATGTCCCAAATACATACTAATAAATTTGTTTAAAATATGCAGAAAATACTAGGGCTGGAGGGAATAGAAGTAAAAATGCAAAAACTATGTATGCAGTTACTCCATTCAGAAAAGCCACCAACCTTGAAACAGCAAGCAGCATGGCAAACACCAAGATTTGCTAGTATAGCTGTGTCCATTCCCCCGAAAGATTCTTAATGCAACTACTCTTAAATTAAAATTCATAGCCATGAATGCATGAACCCTGTTACCGGTGTCCAACTCCTCACAGACACTGAGAAATACTAAGATAAGAGCTCTCTGCAATTTTTCAGTCTGTTAGAACAGTGAAAAACCATTAAAATGTAACAGCCCTCATTTGCCAACCAGGAATGACCGCCAGGCTTGTGTTTCAGGCTCATGCACTTTGCAGAGGGTGTGATCAACTCACTTTGAGCATCCTCAGGACAGCACAAATCTTCCTGAACATGAACACACTCTGCTGTTTCTCAACACCAGTAATAATTATTCATAGCATCTTCAGGTGCAGTTTTGTCTATAACCTTAAAAAAACCCAAACACTTGTTCTGCAAGCATATCCTAGACTAGCATAAGGTCCCAGAAGAAAAAAACAACTCTTGAGAACATGATTAGCACTGATTGTAATGGAACCTAGTGCCAACATAAACCCAATCTTTTGGGAGAGCTGAATTAATTCATATTCTATTAACCCCTTCTCTTTTGTTTCTGGAAACGCACACACACAACTGACAAAAATAACTGAAACACCTACATGAGTAAGTCCACAACTTGGTGTTCCCTTGTAATATCTAGCCAGATACTAAAATTAACAAAAGGAGGGCCTTGCACAACAGAGTTCTATAAACAGAATGACCTGTGTTCTTACTATTAGCTTTTAAGCAGGAGTTTCCTTGAAGCCCAATTATCATTGTCACTGTTCAGAGCATCACTGAATAAAGAAAAAAATCACAGAAAAGCATGAGAGTTATATTAAAATGTACAATAAAGCAAGAAATGATACGACTTTAAAGAGATGAGTCCAAAATGACAAAAAAATTTTTAAGAAAGCAACTTTACAGCAGCAAATCCTTTATTATTTTATTTTTACTATTTCTTCACTGACTACTTAATGTCCAAAGCAACAGATTTAAGTTTTGTCTTGCTTTTTCTTACTGTTCTCCTTGAAAAGCTGGCACACTGTCCTTGTTAAAAAACCTCTCAAGGTGCTTCTTATGCAGTGCCGAAGAGTTAAATTAAACCTATAAACACAACATAAAAAATGATAATTTGAAGACATATTTCTCCTCCACAAAAGACTTAGGAAAAAAAGGAAATCTCTATGCTAAAGAAGTCAATAGGAGTAAGTGAAGCGTAAACAAAGGCCCTGCCAGCACTACCGGCCAGAGGCAGCCTATTAGACTCAAACTAGTGTAAGACAGTATCTAGATTACAAAAAAAAAAGTACTGAAAATATTTTGGAAATATATGGCATAAAACTCCCAGTTGTTTATGTGCTACACTGCAACTCTACAGTGTAATTATCTCTTTTTTGTTTATGACATTATAATATTCATTCTAAAATTAGCTAAAGCTATATATTCTTTCAAAACAACAAAATAACAAAAAATTCCTTATTTTTTGACCTACTCCGCACTCAAATGCTTGTAGCTTTGCCAACCCTCTGCAGCTGCTTCGACACCATGCCAATGCCTGCACTTCCTCAGCCTTTTTATGCTTAGCAAAGAATCTCTGGAGACCTACAAGAGCATTGCATAAACAATACCATATCCTCCAACTGTTGCTAAACACAAAATTATTTTTGCTTCTTTTGTCTCTTGAAGACAATGAACCTGTGCATTGGACTTAATTTCTAGCTGATGAAAAAATATTTTCTTTTCTTTCAAAAACAAGATAGCTCAATCTAGGAGAGGCCCATTATAGCAGAGGTCAGAAACAGTTCAGTGGATAGGACAAGAGACCAGGAATTGGTAAAGCTGCCTTCCTGGATCAGCCAGCAATCTGTTGCATGACCTTGAGCAAAGGCAATTCACCTCTCTATTATCCCCCTGCTTTTTTGGAGCATATACCTATCCAGGACATGTTCAAGAAAGAACTATGCGCCAAATTCTGTATGACTAGAAAAATTCCCCACCATTATTTGTTTTTATTGGGAAATTTTTTTGCTGCCAATGAACACTGATGATGGTACTGTACCCTATTGTACAAAAATTCCGTCTAAGTAGCAAACAAATCAGCTGGAATCTCCAGGTAATACTGAAATACAAATAATTACTAACAGGATACACAGCTTAGCTCAAACAGTACAATGGGGGATGAAAAACAAAGAGGACTTAAAATAGTAACTCCACATGTTATTATAATGATTATTAGTTGTCTTATTAAAAAATACTGTGATTACAAAAAAAAAAAAATCAAGAAAATTTATCAAACCACAAGTGTTTCAGCTTCTCCTAAAGAGACAAAGTGTTTGTCCTTTATACATGTCAATCTTGTTTTATAAAACTTTACCATTCAGCTTCAGACAAGAATTTAACTGGTTTTTGAAAATATTTAATAGGAACACGATGTTGACAGATATGTTAGCAATAGTTTCTTTCCAAATATTGTCAGTACATGTCTGTCAACTTTTTCGACAGTAACTCTGAGGAAAGTACTTCAGATTTCTGGGGCAGAAAAGTTTCTTGAGAATTCTTGAGATAACTGGATTCTCCTTTTTTTCTGTAAAGTGAATGATATTGATAAACATGAAGGTTCCAAGAAAGTAACTTCATTCAAAAAAAGCCCTAGACTTTCTGAATTTCAACATCTGAGCCTTGAAGCAATCAGATATTATCTATTTGCTACTGTGAGGAGTAACAGTAGTCCATACACAAAGTAATTTCCTCCATCACCACCATGCTGAGAGTAACGTTTTGTTCATGGTGTCAAACGAAGCTCCACTTCCTCCTGGCCAGCTTAGTCATTTCCACTCCTGCCTTGTGCTGACACAAATGTTCCAGGGAGTGAGGAAACAGACCAGACTGATGCCCTCCCGAGGAGAAAATAAAATGCAGAAAACATGCTAGAGTGAGAAGTGAGATGGATCTTTGGCTGTTTTTTAAATTGCCAGCTTCTACCCTTTAGATTTGTCTGTCTCTTACTGTAGATTGTTAATAAATAGTTGATTGCCAGCTTTCAAAGATCTTAAGTTAAACTACAAACACACTTCAACACAGAAAAACTTTGAAATACTTTTAGGGAAAAATCAGACACCTCCACTTAGTTTGAGGCATACCATACTACACAGTAAGTACCGTGTAGTAACACTGAACTTGAAAGGAAAGTAACAGACCTTCATAGACAACATGAATAGGGGTTATTAGCAGTATTTAAAGCCCATTATAATTGAGATGACTGATTAAAGAAACAAACCAGAGCACACAAAAATCCCTAGCCCTTTGAACATTGTACTCTTGAACTCTACAGAATTTTGCAGACTAAACTTTTTCAAACAGAAATCCCAATTTCATTCAGCCTCTTCAAAATTATTTAAGTTAAAATAGGTCAGGTCACCTGCAGAGATGTGTACAAAGCAAATTCTACCATTACTGTTGTAACAAGCAAAGTCTCATTTTGTTTCTTTTTGTTGTTGATTTTGTCATATAGCAGTCTTCTGATTCCTAGGTAATGAAAAAAGTGTTGGTGATATATGAGAGTTGTTGCTACTTAACATAAAATTTGTTTAGTCTGCAATTTCTTCTTCTGTCCAGCAAAAATATTAGCTGTAAAATGAGTTTATTTAGTAGAACTGAAATTTTCTTGGGACAGAACAACAGTTAAATTAAGAGTTGATACATAGTCTTCATATGACAGCATGCCATTATTGCTAATACTTCAGTAAGTATATGATTTCTAGGCTAAAGGAAATTATAAAATAATGCTATGATTCTATGGGTAAAAAAAAAGTCCTACATTGCCAAGCTTCCTTTATTTTTTGCTTGCTTTCTTTAAATCCTGAACACAGACATCAGGCATTTTGCATGTCCTATATGCAGGAAAAGCACATCTCCAAGTCAGTCCCTTCAGCAGTTACTACTAGAAATCTTTACTTAAGAAACTGGACAAATCTGGGTTTGCTCCAAATGCCTGTAAGAGCTGATTATATCAACTCCAGCAAACAGAATGAATCACATGAGCCTAATCCAAAAGCCAAATGCTCAGTGCCATCTTTAAGATGACACAAACACCTCTAAAATGCAAGAGGATTAACACTGAAGCAGGACTACAAATGGAGTAAGCAGTGAAGCTTACTGACCACCTGAGCTGGCAAGCACCAAAATGCCTTCCTTCAAAACTAATAGCTTGCCTTAGTTCATGGCCCTTTCCTGTGAACCAATCAATCCCCACTGTCTTTATTGAAGAGTCCTGAGTGTTGTTTCTCCCTGCCAAGCACATCAGGTGTGACACACGGACAGCAGCCATAAAAACAGTGCCTTGTGTTTGTGGTGAAATGAATCTTTTACAACACAGCTGTCCAGGGAAGCAGCTCAATAATCAGTTCTTATAAATAAAAATGCAAGTAACTTGTTTTCTTCCTAGTTAGGTAACAATATCTCAGCACCTGATAAATCCTTCAGTGCTCCAACACTGCAGACTCCAGCCAGAGGACCATTCCTTCTGATCAACAGAGAAACTACAGAGACTACACCTGAGAGGCCCTTTATAGAGAAGGACATTGTAACTCAATAGTTTCAATTATCTCAATCTGGCAGAAAAGAGCTATATTCCAGTGTTATAAACCTATAATGAAAAAGAGAAAAACCACTTTTGGGGGAAAGGCATTTTCAAAGCAGTGCTGACTGAATGCTTCATTTTTGTTCCTTTCAGCACTGCTTCCTTTTCCAACAAAAGCAAATTCTGAGTGACAGAAAAGTACATTTCCATCTCTGCCCTGCAGCTCACTCTGTGGCTGTGCAATCAATGGCAAAGTCTGAAATGGGAAAAAAGAAACCCACCAAAATCCAACAGTACAGTGAATGATAAATGCCACACAAAAATATATGTCCTTGTATGGCCTCAAGGTTCAGAAAAGGAAAATAAGATCCCTAAAGAAATGCAAACATCCAAGAGACCAGCAAATCTTAGTATCAAGATTCTTTTCTAATTTGAAGTATTCCTAGCAACTGTCTGCACACTACCAGTAAAGTAACATGATATTGAGTAAATTGGATCAACACAACGAAAATTACAAGTGCCATCACAGAAATGCACTCCAGAAAAATCCTCTTATAGTGAGACTTTTATATGTTTTGTTTCTGAATGTTGGATGCACAGACACAGCAGAGGATAAAAGATTCTTCAGCTACAAGGACAGCAGAGGATCCAACATGAATGGGGGCTGTAGTCACTGCAGAAATGTTCATGAAGGAACTGGACCTGAACTGGCTCTTTCATAAGAGGTTAGAGTGCAACAACAGACATTTGCACTTGAGTATATGAAGTCTGCAAGACACAATGTGAAAAATAGGAATAATGATTCTGTATATTAAATTCAGCATGTTAAAGATACTACAGAAAAATATAGTAGAATATCCACATCAGAGCTGAAGGTATAAGATGATGGTATTCAGAAAAGTAAAACAAAAGTAAAGCCAGTTAGATATTGAAGCACATTAGTAATGTCTTAGGAACTAGAAATACGACTTCCTTGGATAATGCAGAACTAGCTTTGATTATAGTTACAATGCTACTATTTGCAGTAGCAATAAGTGAGCTGGGAGATGAATAGAGGATAACAGAAGAACAATATCATCTTGGAAATACTGATCTTCAAAAAGAGACAAAAAAAATATGCAACAGCATAGACTGATAGACTAAGGCTTCTTCAGAGAAAGAGCACTGACCTAACAGGGAAGCAAGATTAATTAAAATCTGGTTTGGGATAAAAGAAAGAACTTCACAGAGGAGAAAGTAATTGGAAATAAACTGGTATTAAAGTGAATCATTTTTTAATAATGAAGTTTGATAAAAGGATAAACCAGACAATAACTAGGTATTTCCCCATCCCTTTCCACCAGCAATTCAGAAGAACAAAGAGTAGAATTGGAGAACACAAAAACCTGAATCTGAAGGAGGATTTGTCATTTCTTAACCCAAAAAGCACAAAAATGATCTCGCTGGCAGTGGTGGCAGAGAATGAAGCAGGTGCCCAAAACTTACTTTACAAATAAAAACCTCAAGAAAATTACCAGGACTGAATAGAAACTCAACAGAAATGCTAAGGGAAGACATTTACATTCTAGAAGTCAAGAATTACTTGCTTAAGAAGAGAACTGCTCAAACAAACATTTGAAATAGTAAATTGAAACAAAAAGTACAGTTTTATCACTCTTTTTTAATTTGAAAAACAAAAAGAAAAAACCCAAACAACTAAACAAAAAGAACAACCTCACCACACAAGTACTCCCAACCAAAATCCAAACCTTAACCAGACTTGAAAAGTGTGCATTTGTGCTATATAAAATCAAAGATAGCATCAAATAGATGTTTTGCTTATGCTTCCAAGAAACAACAGATCAGCATAAAGACATGGAGAAGCTAAAAATACAGTGAAGAGGAATGCAAATGTCCCCATCTTATGTGAAAGAAACCCAGAAATCTTGCCATGCCCTACTGTGAAACGATAATCCAGAAAACTGAAAAAAGCAGCATATTAAACAGAAAATTAAGTGGGAAGTTTTTTGTAATAAGACTATGAAAGTAGCTGTATGTTACCATATGACGAGAAAGCAATAAATAACTGTGTGAAACCAATTCTGACAGATACAGAACTCTAAATTTGCCCCAAAGGCCACAAAAAAAGTGCTTTAGACTGCATTTTGAAGGAAAGTACTGAAGTAATACAAAGTGAACAAACTACAACGAAAGTCTCATCTCCCAGATTATTCTTTCCACATTTACTCATCAACTGAGGTGAACTAATGGTATTTACAAAAATCTGTAAAATCAATTACAATCAAGTGACAAACATATTCAGTTGGATAACTTTACCACAAAAACTAACTCCTGCATCTTGTCCTATCCGGATTTACAGTTTACATTGCCTAGTTCAAGGTCCCTCAATCTTTGCAAAAAGACCCACAGTGTCCCAAACCCTTATCCTACTCAGGATTGCCAAAAATCTCTACCTCACCTAAATCATAGCAGGAGATAGCAAGAGCAGAATAACCCAGTAAAATTAAAAGAGAGTTTACACATTAGAGGCGAAGAGGCTGAGAAATTTCAGAAGAGCATAATCTATTGCTTTTGCCAACACAATAACATTTTTACCATACTTGCTTTAGCAATTTTAATTTTCCATGTAAAAGCCAAAAAGCTGACATGAAGTGCTGACCCTCTTTTTGACAGTCTGCTTTAATGATTTTGTCTCAAGTCAGTGCACTTTTCAAAAGCAGAATACTGATCCTACATTGCTACTATGCTAACAGACCCTGATTTATTAAAAGGACTGTTATGAAGCAACTTTGATTTAAACAGGCATATAAATTAGCTTCACAGGAAACAGCTGATTAAATTTTAAAATTTTATACAGAAGAAAAGATAGAAGGATAAAAAGATTTTCTCAGTTAACTGATTCATAATACATATGCATAATATAAACTAAGCCATACATTATAAATGTGTGTACCTTGGTTTATATTAACCAAGCTACAGACTACAGAAAGGGATGGATCCTGTAAATTACCCCAAAAGGAAAGAACTACAAAAGTCAGTATCGGACATATAGCAAATACAGTGAGTTAGAAAAAGTCTAGACTTGATTAGAGTTATTTAAATTCACACTTTTTTGCTAAGAGATAAAAATATGTTCTTGATAAACTTGCAAAAGCCTGGAAAATCCTCACTTGTATTAAATAATAATCTTCTTAATAATGACTAACTTTTTTTATAAAAGTGAAATTTTGTCTGTAAGAAACTTTTAGTAATAATGTTAAAGCTGCACATTTAAATACTTTTGGCCAAAAGAATTATCCTCATCTAAATTGTTTAATTCATAGGAAACCAATAATCCCTAGATTAATGGAGGCATATGATTAAAAAAAAGATCAACCAGGGGCTGAGGCAGAAAATTATCTTAAAATTTTGTACTGAAAGCTTCACAAGAAAGGATTTGTGCAGCTTATAAATCCTCTGAATGAGTTTCTTACAAGTTACAATAAGCATATTGATAAGGCATTATGCAAAATACGAATGCTAAGAAGTCAAACTTAAGCAAAAAGAATTTTATGTCACTAGAATGCGCAAGTGAGAAGACATATGTTTAAAAGGTGAGGCCTAAAAATCCTCATCTTAAAAAAATCACCCATGGGGTAGAGATGAGGGAACTCTTGCAGAGCAGCTTTGGTAGGAAATAGTAGCAATAAAGTTTAGAAATGTGCAAAATTAGCATTTTAATGTGGGGTGTATTTGGAAAATGGCTGCTCTGCAGTGTATGAAAAAACACAGAGATTACAGACAGAGGTAGGACTCTGTGTGACAGGAGTCAATCAGCCCTGCTCTGCTCCCCTTCCCTGTGGCTGCACACTCCCACCGCTTGCCCTGCTGGCCTCCCCAGGAGCCCGCACGGCTCCCACTCAGCAAAGAGCTGGGCAAGGGCACTTGGTGCTGCATTGGCAAACTGCAGGAAATCAGGGACTAGTCCATGAAGCATTGGAACTGGAGCATGGGGCAGAAAAGTACCACACCCACAGCTGCAGCAGCAGATTAAAGATCATTAGACAGATCATCTTTCTCTGCTGGTAATAGCAACCAAACATCAGACTGTCTCAGCTGAAGAAACTGCTGCCTCACTTTTTCAAACAAAGATCTTATCATTCCCCCAAACCCTGTTATTTTACAATTATTTTGATACCAATTTTCATATTCTATCTTTGCCAGAGCTTTGCAAGGGTTTTTACAGCCACTCATTTTTGATCTCTCACTGAGCATGAAGTTCATTCCCAGTAGACAGCCAGCACAAAACACAAACAGCATTTAAGGTCTTTCTTTCTAGTACTTCATTTGCTTGGTGCTGTCTCACTCGTATTTGAAAAAAATTCGGCTATAATAGCAGCCACTATTGTAAAGCAGCAAGCCATTAAATAATCATTTCTCCTCAATATTTCATTTTGCTTCCTCAAAACCACTTCAGAATGTTATTTTTACTCATGGTCTTGCTAAATACAACTATTAAGAGCTTAGAAAAATGTTCATTATAACGAACTAACACTAATTTCCCTCTCAGCACAACATTACATCATGCTACTACTGAAACAACCAGAAAAGCTAGCAATCCCATATCTGATACAGTAATAGCATACATCCAATACAGCACAACACATTATGTTAAATATCATCCAAACTGGAAGAACTTTTTTAGCTACAGAAACAGCTTCTATTAAAACTTCCAAAGGGGGTGGCCAAGATTACAGGATGTCCAACTGAAATTAGATATCTGAATTGTGTATAAGAAACTATAAGCATTTTGACTGCTCAGTCAGACTTAATCTCTGAATTCTTCTAAAACAGCTGCATGCGTAAAGCTCACAAGCTCCAAGCAATTTGCTAAACTTCTTTATGTCTTCTGATGCCCTGAACAAAAGTCATATTTTTCAGACTCTAGTATACAGACTTTACATGTAGAGATACACATGCATACATTCTTATATATGCTACTGTACACGCACACATGCATATTCTGAAACTCATGGTCTCAAGAAACTTTAAAATGTTTCCAAGGTAACTATATTTAGCTATGGAGCAACCCAAAATCTAATTCAAAGGTTTATCTCTAAAGAGCAAAGATAACACAGGCACTAGCTAGTGCAGGATAATTTAAGAAATCTGAGAAAGGGAAAAAAAAGATCAAAGCAAAGATTTGGCCCTAGCCATGCCACGGTCATGCTTGTTTTTTTAAACCAAGTATATAAAGCTGATGTAAATCTCTACAAGAGGAAATTTGACAAATAATGCATTGAACAAAACAATATACAAAAACTCCATATAAAAAACTTTGCTACTTCTAACATTAACTATCTAGTAAACCTGAACATCAGTGGCAGTCTACTCTGACAGAGTAACTTCATACTATGGTACAGCTAAGCATAATCCAAATGGACACTCTAAAGAATCAGTGCAACTCCACAGTTTATAACCATCTTATTATTCCTTGGCCTAAAAAAATCCATTAAAAAATGTTCTACAAAAAGTAAGTACATCTTCAAAAAAAGTAAAGTGAAATTTAGAATTTAGTTATTAAAAAGACCAAATGTATAAAAATAAGTTCTGACTAGTGAATTTAAACCCATTTTTGCTTTGTAATGGGAATTATACATTCCAGAACAAACCTTTTCATTTCTTTTATAGTATTTCAAAACACCACCAGGTTGTGAAGTACTTTTTTTTCTTAGCTAAAAATAAATGTTGTGAATCATCAAGAAAACCATTGCACAGCACTTCCTGGGCTCTGCTAATTCCTGTCAGCCAAAGAACAGCAGTTTTCATCTTTTGTGGAGCCACTTTCAGTAAAGTCAAGGCACTTCAAAACATCACAACAAATAAACCTGCCCTTTATGTATACTCATACAGCATTAACATGTGACTGTAAATTCACAACTCCCCTATATAGCAATTTTTGTGATAAATGTTGATAAATTTATGCCTATCTCTTACTACAAGTATCAGATATCAGCACGGGAAGAAAGAAAATTGCCAGGCTGCATTCTAGATCATGAAAACAGAAGGAGAAAAATGCCAGAGAATATCACATAGAAGATGAAACTGGATGCAGACAGATGAAATGGTTGACAAAACAAGCAACGTTTAAAAGATTAATGCAACACTAGGTAATATTAAAAAATCCAACAAAACAAACAAATAATTGTGCCACACTACAGAATTTTTCTTTATTGAGATCTTTATTCTCAAAATGCTTGAAACTGAATTTTTTACTCTGAAGACTCCACATTTTTGCATGAATTATATCAACAGGCTTAGACCACGGATCAGAAAACATTTTGTTACACGATGATTCTACTCCAACAGCGCCAACAATACAGAAAGACCCTAAGGTGTTCCTGAATTGCCTCTGCTCCCTGCCTACCTTGTTACAGCAGCAATCAATAAGGTCTTACCCAAAATGCTAAAGAAAAAAAAAAACTTTCAGAAGAAATGTACGCAATACTGGTTCGGAATTTTTTTTACAGGTAATTTTTTTAGATTTTTTTTTAACTTATTTATGGCAATGTTACCTATTGCAATCAAATACTTCCCTAAAAGATTTATATTGGCCTTCCAGTTATGTAGCAAGTGTTCCTTTATCAGACACTGTACACTTATTACTCTACGTACCTGTATACAACACATGAAAACAAAAAGGAAGAGAGAAAATACAGGGAATTTTTGCAGCTTTTTTGCATGTCAAGGGAGTATTGTCCACAAACCCTTTAAACTGAAATCAGTTTGCTCCAATTAATGCCATATCCAAGAACCTCAAGAGGAACTTTTTACAAGGGCATGTAGTGACAGGACAAGGGGGAGACTGGGATGAGATATTGGGAAGAAATTCTTTACTGTGAATGTGGTGATGTGGTGGAACAGGTTGCCCAGAGAAGTTGTTGATGCTCCATCTCTGGAAGTGCTCCTGGCCAAGTTGGTGGAACTTTGAGTAACCTGGTCTAGTGGAAGGGGGCTGGAACTAGATGACCTTTAGGGTCCCTTCCAACCCAAACTATTCTATGATTTTATGATCTTTTTGTATATTAAAATGACACATACTTCAATTTTAAAGAAATGTTAAAGGTTATTCCTGTCACTATTCCTTTAGAAAGAACATTTGTATTCTCCGCTATTACCTGCTTTAATAATTTTCAAAGTTTGATTGAACTCTTGGAAGAGCAGAGAAAAGACTGAGCAAAAAGGGAGTAATATTGATTCTTCATATCAATGTCTTTGAAAGTAAAATTTTCCAAGGGTAGTTCATAGACATCTACAATATGTAACTGAGTATTTTGCATCTTGGCATATTTAATCTAGGAAAAAGAATATGTGAAATCCATTTTCCTTTTCCTATCTGCAATTGTAAGAAGTTTAAGAGTTAGAACTTGAAGAAATATATTAGGAAAACCATTCTGATATAAAATGTGTTTAGAGATAAGGACAATTAGGGAACATAAGAAAACTGAACAAAGGCGGAAAACATTTAAATGGAAAAAATACTTGCAAACAGGCAATAAATACCCTGCTATTCTTACATTTTAGTTATGTAAAGCCTTCACAGAGAGAGCAGCATGTTACAGTGGGAGCCTCTGTATGACAGCTCCATTTTAAACCTTCCCAATTCAAAAATCTCCTGCTGGGAGAATTTAATCTCAAGAATTTAATTAACTTCAAGTTTAATATAGGGTCTCTAAAGTATACTGTTGGTTTTCATACAGGGTAACAAAATCAAAACAAGACAGACACAAGCAGCAAATGGAATTAATTCTGCTTGTCTCACGCAAAGTATGTGTGTGTTACCTCCCCCTTTATTCCCACAGGGTGGAAGGGAGAGGTATGTGGAAACATACAGCCCTGCTGAACAGAACATCCATCACACAGATCTGACCCACCCTGCCATAGGATGGTATCAGATACACAAGGTTCTTTCCTAAAGACTCAAGTTTCTTTTTGAATGCCGAAGGAGTTATTTCTGGAATTATGAAAATTTTACAAATCTCTTCCCATGACCTTTCTGACATTGAAACTTTGATGAATAGCTCCCACACTAGATTGCACATTATGAGAAGGAAATTTCATGTTCCTTTTCCTTAGTGGCAGATAAATTATGGATTGTCCACAGCAATGATTAAACACAGTTTACAAATGCACTGGCATATTAGTCCTTTGTACTTAACCCAAAAACTCCTGACCTTTTTTGCAACAAGACCTTTTTCTTTTCAACCCTACAATGGCCCTTATCAAAATCAACTTTCAAAAGCTGTTCTGTACCCTATCTCACTTGTGTCACAGGTTCTGCAGGCTATCCCTTGTTATACAGTTGGGAAAAGATACCAGGCCCAGAGTCAAATCAAGCTGCAAAATCAAGCACTCCAAAGTCAGCAAATGTCAAGGATATTGCCAGAAACAACGGGCAAGATGCCTGGAAGCCTTGATCTGCCCTTGCCCTGTGTGCATGCATTATGCTCAAGTTTTTATTTATAGAATTGCATCCTACTACCACCCACAAGGTTGCTCCCTGATTCAGTTAAAAATAAGAATCAGCACTCATGTATTGAGCAATTAACTACTCAATATTTTGTTTTCTTCTCAGCCTCTGAAATACAGCCTGCAACCTTCTATGCTAAGTGCTATGCAAGTATTTCTAGGAAGGCAGACTCCTCAGTTTCCTGGTGTGCTGTTCCATAAGGCTCATTATTGCATCAACTAAGTGTCTTAGAAAACAGTGTCCAGTAAATACATCCCTAAAACCTATAAAGCATTACCTAAACATTTGAGATGCAAGAATTCAGGCACAAAAAGGGGAAATACATCCAGTATTTGGTACCAAACTGAAAAACCCAGAAGCATATTTGCCAGACTACATGGCCTTGCATAGTCTTTTTATTATATATAAAAATAGAATTTTGTATTTACTTAACACAAAATTACCATTAATTAATTGCACATGAAAGCTCAGAGTACTTTTTCAAGTCAAATTCCAGGTTCTTAAGTTGAACAAAAAAACCTCCACAAGTAGTGACTATCTAGAGAAATTCTGATTTTAAGTGACTCACCCTAAGAAACTTGGGAAAGAAGAAAGGTAGGAATACTGCACAGATCTCAACACAACACTGAGCTGTACTCTATAACTAAAATCTAAAACAAATTCAATGATATGGCTGATCGTCCCAAGCTTCTCGAATATACACTTGGCCAAAAAATGTAGGTCACCATATTAAAAATAAGAGGATTACCTATGAAAGGCTGAAATTTTGTAATGGGGTAGGGGAAGGACATACAACATGACCAGAAGCAAACCACACAACAACAGAAAACCAGAGTAGTGTATACCAAAACATCCATCTGAAATCAATTTTGTACCTTAATGCACTAGTGTGACATACAGCAACAAAATGAAGGAGAATGGAAAATAAATCAATATTTGAAAGTTGTATTAACACTACGTGGGGCAGATTCCAATAACCCAACACCTGGCTGAAAAGAATACTCATATGAATCTGCAGAGCAATTAGGGATTATGGCAAATGTAATGCTTTTTCAGTTTTCATACAGTGTGGGAACTGATGAGTACTACAGACATATAGACCTGATAAAAAATAAATACAGCTTTTGTAGAACATTGCAAAAACCCTTACGCTAGAAGAAATCTAACTAGCACATGCTAAAAAATAAATACCAGATGTTATTAATGTCTAATGGCAAATGTTTGTGTAACCCTGTTCTGACATTATTTAATGAAAGTCCTGTGCTTCAAATGGTTTTGCAGCAAAGGTAATTAATAAAGAGCAGAATGAATCATGTTATTAATTCACATAATTGTATTGAATTATTTGTACTAGATAAAATCACTATAAAAACCTATGTTCGCTCCAATCATTTTGTAATTTCTATGCCATATCCACAGGTCTTAGGTAAAAGACAAAGGGCACAGCAGAATTTCAAAAAAAAAGGTATTAAGACAGAGTATGGATCTCTGTATATACTATATGCATATATGTATTTTTATTATACAGATACAGCTGTAAAACATGCTATGAATCTGAAAAGTCAGGATCAATTTTAAATCAATATCATAATACAGAATTTTTTTTTCCCTAGGAATACAGAAGTGGAGTAATCATCAGAACAAAGCTGGCAGGAAAAGTAGTGTCTTCTCAATCCCCTGACATCTTCAAATGAATGATGGTAATACTTCTAACAAATGCACTTTAGCTAAGCACAAACCTCATTTTGGTCAGCTAAGTCAAAGGTTCATTATCAGGAGAAGTGGACAAAATATAAAGACCTGTAGTATGTGAAGGATGGCAGAAGAGACAATGTAATGGTCCCTTCTAGCCACAAACACTATGAAGAATTGCCCCAAAAGAAACCATGCAATTAACACTATCACAATTAACAAAATCAAGCCCACACTCAGTAACCTATCTTCTTTGCAAGAGGTAAAGATCACCTTTGGAGGTGTTATCCACAAGGCAGAAGAGCAAAGTGGATCCACTACACATCCTCCTTCCTTATATTCAAATATATTCTCTATTTTCTTACATTCTTTATGTTGAATATAGAAACATTGAATATATTTACCTCTCCATCTTAGTCTCCCTCACACACACTGATGTTCTTTTTAAAAAAAGGTTAAATAAATTAGGACAAGCAGGTTTGGGTTGTTGTTTTTTTTTTTTTAATTACATTCTCAATTAGAATAATTACTGTCAGCAGGCAGCTTAATCTAATATGCAAACCATGGCTATTTACCAAAACAGTAACTGTGTCTTGCAGCTCCTACAGCAAAGTCAAGTTACCCTTAAAGAACACAACTGCATAGCACTTTTCTAGCAAAGAAAGAAAACTTTGCTTGTATATATCTACATAATTATTTTGAAATATGGTTATTCTTCTCTGATACACAGCACTATTTCAATATCTCTTGAAAAAGAAACTTACACTTCTAAAGAATAAAACAATCACTTTAAAGAACAGTTCACCTAGTGACCACTTTCAAGAAGAATATCATTAGGCCTAAAAAGCACTAAAAGTAATTGTGGACAGGTTCAAAAATTTATTTAAGATGTCTCTCTGAAATTCTACTGTTTCCATTAGGAATGTCTCTCACTTGTACACTAATCTCATATAAATAAATTTTGTTATGAGAAAGACATAACAGTTAAAGCAAAGCAAATAGTAGTATGACTTAAGAGATCACTTCTTTCCAACAAAAAACCTCATTAATACACAACCAGGAGTTTACATATATAAAGTTACCAGAAAGACAGTCAATTATTCTAAAATTAAGTACAAGCATCCTGTTTAGGCCAAGTGGATGACATGTATTTGCTGAAAACAAACTTGCCAGTTCCTCTGTCCTCTACAAGGCTTAATCCCATTAAGCATAAGCAGCAGTGGAAAACAAGAAAAATCTATACGGCTTGGCTAAAATTTAAATCAGCTTTTCACTACATGTTATGCATGCAAGTTCAGAGAGTTCTCAAACCAAACCGTGGCAGCTGAGAGGCACATGTTTCAGCCAAACACACATGAAAACACAGCTGCAGACAACACACTCTCTGTACAACTCTGTATCACTATACAAGGAAAAGAAAAAATAGGTAACAATATAAACTCTGAAGAAACATTCTGTGTCAATCAGCTGCAATAGTTACTCTCTCTGGTCGCAAATCCAGCCTTTGCAACTGCCAGAGAGTCCCTTGGTCAAACAGGGTGGACAATTACAGAGTTGTCTCACGCATTTTCTAATAATTTAGAATATATACAAAAGAACATCCAAAAGCATACGTACATATTTTTGAGAAAGAGGCAGATATAAACTATTATATGCTTTTCTGGTGAGATTTTAACCAATAGCACTGAAGCATCTCAGTAATTACTTCAGTAGTGAAAAAAATAGACAAGATGTTGGGAACAAAGAAATTATGAAAACCCAAAAGTGTTGTGTTTGGCATATTGTTTTTGTAAGAGAAAACTAGAGTCTCTTCAAGACAGTATCACTCTTTCACTTGTATTGCATTTCATCCTGTGTGGTCTGCACTTCTAGGATTTTGTGCACACTCTCTTTCCACTCAGGCTGGGATCACAGGCCTAAACTGGGGAAGCATGCCATCTCAGTTCCCAGTTTTCAAAAAATGTTAATGTTACTACTATAATTCTTTTCGTCAAAGGCAGGAGAAAAGAGACAAAGTAAGGGAAACATACAAAAGAACATTAGTTACACTTTACAGTAACTTGTAATATCACTCGTGTATTTTCACCTCACTTTAAAATACCTGGTACAGTATACACCTGTGTACAAAAACCACACAAAATCCTCTGGTGGCCATTTTACCACACAAGGAAGGGGAAGAACTGAAACAAAGTTCAACCATTTTATTTTCATCTTGGATATTTCTAAGGACCAGAGTGCACATGATCACACTGTCCACCTACTCTTTCTTTTCCAGCTTCCTTCCATAACCCTCAAAAGCCTAGGATAAACTTTCTACCCTATTTTGACAAAGGAATAAAGGATATCTAAAAACTTTCTTATTCTAATGAAAATCAGAAGGTAGATGTGACAAAGAAATTGGTATTGGAGACATTGTGGGAGGAGAATAAGAGGGTGGGTGGGGCAGATATTCTATCTGGGGGTTCTCCATGGCATTTTCATGGAGAGGAGATGCAGTTATTTTAAAGGAATTATATAGATAATTAAAAAAGCAGCTCCACTACTTCCCCACTTAAGAGGATCCACTTGTTAAACAAAAACGTGTAAAAACACCAGAGTCCTAGACCCAAGACAAAAACGTGTAATTGGACCTGTAGCTAAATTGTCTAGCTTGCTCCAGTGCCTTGACAGCATAACTTCTAGAACCAAAGTAAAAACTGGTACTCTAACTCTCAATAGTCTTCATATTTTTTCATCAAGTAATCAATTCTGGTACCAGGTTAAGGTAGGGCCATCATGTTGAAAACAGGCAAAGTTTGTTTCCACAACTAAGCCAGAAGTCACAAGTACTATTTACAAAAACACATTAACATTTTTGTTCATTCAGTTCACCAGTCAGCCAAAGGGTATCAGTTACAAAAGACAATGGAAAAATAGATTCTAATTTGTCTAGATGCTTCCTTTTAACCTCGAAAGGGAACAAAATTGGAAATAATAGGAAATTTTTAAATTTCCTATTATTTTAAAAAGACTTCAATATTTAAATTGCTAGCAATATCACCACAACTGGTTTTTTACTCTGGCTTGTGCAAATCTTTCAAATATTATCCTGCAACTGGTCTTTCTGGCTAACAAAACTGAAAGAATAAGCATAACTTAGAGAATGGCTTACTGTCTGAACAATCAACACAGCTCTCAAAAATTGTGTTAAATTGTTACTCTGTCAAGAAAGAGGGCAGGGCACATAATCTTATCTCCAAATAGTATGAATGAGTTTAAATAACAAAATACATCATACTTCCCATTTAAATTGCATACTTTCAAATTGTTAGAAGGCCATGATTGAATGGGTTTTGCCATTCTCAGACAAGATCTTAATGCAAAAGGAAACTGTTTCATGTAGGCAAATATCTGCTTATACAGAAAAATGCGTTTCCAGTATTTGTATTAAATGAACTCTGGAGATCATTGTAGCCCATTCAGAACATGTCTTAACTAATAGTACTTTATCTAATCTCTTCTACAAATAATTCCATTAAAAATATACAGCAATTTCCATTGTTCCTTTCAATAGGCCAAAGAAAAGTTATCATCTTTTCTTAACAAAAACAAGTAAACAAAAAATCCACCACAAACCCGACACCTCACATAAAAAAATCCCCAGTGAAACAAAATCACACACACCACACCCCCCCAAAACCAACAAAAGGATAACACCTTCTTAGAAGAAATGCTTCTGTTTGAATATGTGTATTAGGAGCAATGCAAACAGAGGCTGACAAGTCTAAAAAGAAGAATTGATCAAATATATAAGGGAAAAATAATTTTTGTAATATATAAGATTAAAACAATCTTTGTAAATGAGATTGTATTTTCTGCTGCATTTCTGTTAAGTATGATGCAACAATTCCTTACACTGCAAGGAGGGAGGAAACCAATTTTGGTAACAAGGCTTAATTTATGAAATAAGAAACTGTGCCAAAGCAGGCCACTCTTCACTGACTTTGTAAAATGACTGACACACCCATAAGAATAATTTGGAGTAATTCTTACTTTGATGGAAGCAATTCAAACCTCTGTTGACTGCAACAAAGAAAAACATTTGCTTTCCCCTGTAATCAACTATCAAGGTGCAGATTTTAGTAATTACAGTATTCACAAGAATCCCTCGATTTCCATTCCCACTCTCTGAAAAGCAGCACTAAAGCTGCTCAGTTTACAAAAATTCCAATTGGTCAACAAAATTGCTTTAACATTTTTTGCTCTTTAACTAGACGTCCTTTAACATCCAGTCTCCTGACTATGCATTACTGATTAACTCAGGACAGAGCTCCACAGCCAGATGTCAGAGTCTACGGACAACCATTAAATGAAACAGCCCCAGATTAGTTTTCCTTCATGGTCAAATGCAGGCTTTACATCCTTTCAGTAGAACTCCCAAAACCACAGTACCATCTAAATAAACATTTCTACAAATATACAGTATGATGTCTATAACAGTATTTCCTGTATACCTTTCTATGAGTTCACAGCAGACATTTCACAAATCCTTCTTCCTCTGTAAATGTTTAAATCCCAGAAGGCTTCTGGCAGGACACCAAAAGCAAACCACTGTGCAAATAGCAAGACATAATTCTAGCATTATGAAATGGCACAGAAGATGCAGATTTTCCAACTGATTTTACCAATTACACACCTAAAACAGGGACTAAATTAAACATAAATTAGTGTAAAAAGAACTAACAAAGTAAATAAAGCAGACTTGAAGTGTACCCTAAAGAGAGTGCATTAAGTCACGTGCTAGTCAGAACTATGATGGTTATTTATTTTAACATTACCAAAAAAAGTAGAATTTATGAAGAAACTGCCTATTGGTTAAAAGGCACTGAGATGCCTAGGTTTCTTCAACAAAAGAAGTTTTTATCTAAAGTTATATACTTCAAGACACCTACCTAGAATAAAGGCTACTATATAATTTTGGGTTAATCAAAATGAAATATTATAAATAAGGAGGGGCATTAATGTACTTGAGGTAATTTTTTTCAAGCACACCTACTATTTACAAATAGATTCATTTTTTTCAATCTATGAATAAATATCCCTAGATTCACAGAAAATTGAAGTGCCTTCTGTCAAAAATTGAACAGAAGTATTTTAAAGTAGTTAATAGAAAAAACAGAACACTATGTTCTTGATATGCTCTTGATAAGCACACACAAACTTAAGTGGAACTATGAATTTAGACCATCAAAAGTTTTATTTTTATTCTCTATCTTACATTATTTTCTGATCTTTGTGACACAAGTCATTGTCAGCTAATATTAAAGATTCAAAAAATGTATATTTATCAGCCAACTGAAGCAGAAGAAACATGGCTGGAAAACTATGAAATTATCCATCCCATTTGATAATTCTCAAATACACCCAAGTGGCAATTGCAGTATAGATTTCAATTACATTTTTTAGAAAAAATCATTAACTTTTTGGAAGGACCCAGCTGAAATTTGTCAAGGTAGCACTAAGCCCTAATTGATATTTCTAGCATCACACAGAATAGTAGTACGTTCCTGTTTCTACAAAAATACCTCAGCAAAGCCTACAATCAATCACACTACCATACTGAAAACAAAAAACGGAGACCATTACTTGTCTTTGCCACAGTATGTCAGATTTTAAAAGAAAAAAATAAAAAAGGAAAAGCCCCTGAAACAGAACAAAGACGAAATTAGTTGCAAAGTGTCAGTGTCGGGAACCAAGGCAGGCCTAAAAAGAAACTCATTTAAAGTTCTCATACAGTTAAGAGAACACCTGAAAAGTGGTATATTTAATAGGTGAAGTTGGGGGAGGGATGGAGAATATATTTGAATGTACAATATACAGCTAGCCTTTTTCCCTCCTCAGGCACAATTAGCAGCGTGGGAATGTGATGCCAGGCAGTTAAGGATCCATTCCTACCCCACAGATTTTTAACATGCAATTACAAAAGCTTTACAGCTGCCCTATATTTCCTTTAACATTGGGTGGGGTGGTTTTTTTGTGTAATAAAAATTTGCATTACAAACACAAATAGAAGCACACACAAACAAGGAGTTTGGCACTCATTTACCCAAAAAGACCTCATCTCTCCCCTTTTCCATGAGCCACCACAGCTGTGGTCACAGTAACAGGAGAGCGGGATGCCTCATGTTGGTAAACAACTTCCAGGTTAACTGTTATCAACAGAGCAGCTCAGCTGTTTGCTTACTAAGCACTGAAGAGACTATCAACAGCAGTGAGGGAGAACCCCTACCTACAGCAGACAAATGAGACCTGCCAAATGTCAGGTCCAGATGTGATTGCTACCTATTCAAATTACTTATTTGAACATTCAAATTAAGCAGAGTAATTACAACTATGCTGCAAGATCAAAAAACAGTCTCTCACTGTCAAATTGCTCTCATGCCAATTTAAGAGGCTATTTCCATTAAAACCCTGACTACTTGTCCCAGATTTAATTCAACCTTTTGAGAGAAGCAAACTACATTCCACTTGCCATTGTGGACCAGTCCATTGTCCTACCAGCCAATTCAGGATCAGTCTTGCAATTTGTTTGCCAATGCTTTCATCACCTGTTTCTGTCTATCTCTAAGTTACCATGTTAAACTGAGGTTTTCATTACTCACTCTGATTCCAAAGCTAACAATAAACAGGTAAACCTGCTTAGACATGTCAAAACAATCCTAAGTACTAGTTCGTTAAAATTCAGACGTTTAGTAATGCAAACAGTAAGAATGGATTCCATAAGCGTTTATGTAGGCCAAACCAGACACGTTTTCAACACACTATTAAATTTTAATATAGCTCTTGCCAATACATATTGTAATTTAGAAATTCACTTATTTAGACTTCAATGTATCACATGGAAGCCCTTTGGAAGTTTTGCGAGTTTCACATCCTCCCTTTGATTTTATTTCAACATATCCAAGATACTGAACCACTCAATTTCTAATAAGGTACCATAAAACTCCTCCAGTGGCAGAAGATGGCTGCAGGCAACAGCCCTTTCCATGTTTTATGTCAAGATTGCAGTTAAGAGTATGTACTACAGCTTCAAAGCTTCCTAGAAACTGCACAGACTGTCCAAGAAACCAGGCAGGCAGGAGCCAAATGCCACTGCTGATTACTTAGTCCAGTCTACCTCTACCTATGAAAGAAGCTGTGAGCATCACCAAGTGTTTCTCATCCACCGTTATTCTCTAAGGGGGAATAAAAGGGGCCAACTCTTCCCCATTACAATGAGATACATATCATAGGTGATATCTGAAAAAAATAAGCCCAGCAGTACTATTTGTTTCAAAAAGCCCATGGGCTTTGCAAGAGATGAACTGATGAATTGCCCTAGCAGGCAAAAAAGTAATTTGTATGTTTACCATGTTTTACATGTTTTGCATCCACTAGTTTACTGGAGTGTGATTTTTCCTCCTAACAAGACAATACATTTACAACTAGCTGATTAATATGAATGCAGAAAAAGATCATGCTTTATAATGAGATTTTTTTTTGTAGGTAGAAGGACTAGAAAGTACCATCAATTTGGTAAGCTTCTAAATTTTTCGTGTCATATTTCATTAATTACCTTTCCTAAGACACTACTAAATATTTAGATTGATTCCTTCACACATAATTCTACTATCATTACACTACATTCTAGATTGTAGATTCCTTTTAAAACTTTTATATGAGTCACTAATGGCACCCATCTTTGAAAGTTCTGAAGTACTTTCTAATATCACCTCTATGCAATAGTTAAAATGCATCAAATAATTGACATGTTCTACTCAGTATACAGTGCACTCCTTCTCCTGACACCCAGTAGTGCTTCACTATTAATAAAGAAAAATAGTTAAAATCCTTCCAGTATTTCATAGATATATATTCCTGACTAATGGTAGTGGAACTTTCTTTGTAAGTTACCCTTCAAGAAATGACCAGTTATATATAAACCACTTCAGATAAAGCTTTATCTAATGCACTTTGCAAAAAACTTGAATGATGGCAATTCCACAGTCTTCCTAGGAAATTTATTTCAGTCCTTGTTCTTGAGAAAGGCTCTTTCCTCCTAGTGTCTACTAACCTCTAACTTGAATTCTTTCTCCTGCAACTTAAAGTTCAGAGTGTCCTGTCACATCCCCAAAAATGTGGAGAAGTGTTTGCTACCATCCTTCTACATATCCAAAGGCAAACACCATAATTCTCTCGGCAACATCCCCTCTGAGTAAAAGAAATCCCAATCTTCTTTAAGGTATCGGGAATAGTAAGAGGGAAGGGGAAAAGATGGAAGAAATTGCTGTGATGAAGAAAATGGCTAGTCTTCGTGATAGGTTCTCTAATTTTTAGAGAAATAAAAGGGAAGAAGTTCAGAAAATCAAAACAAAAATACTCAAAATGTCTCAATTTAACAACCTAATTTATCTACTGTTGGGAAAGCAATACCGAAGGGAATACAGAATCTTTCATTATATTGCTCTTATGCATCATTCCATGCACCATCAGGACTATTAGAAAGGAGACTGAACTCTCCAGTAAAAGCAACAGAAAAAAGCACATGCTCAAGTAATTAAACTCTTGTCACTTCTGATCTACAATAACAGTTTACACTGACACTAACAGCATCTAACAATTTTTTATAAGTATTTTCATAAGTATTGCCTGCAAACTCTTCCAAATATGAGAAGATTTCACTTCACAGAAATTATCATTCAAGTCTGACAAGAATAATTTGATCTAATCTGGTCTCTGAATGGATACTTAATGCCCTATTTATCATAGTTCAATGCCCCTCATATACAATAGATTTCTTTTTACAGATTTTTTTTATTGTTCTGCACAACACCAAGCTCACATAATCTGCTGAATTGCTGTCCTTCGTCTAATCAAGCAATGCTGCAAAGAGAAATGCACTATACAGAAGAGTTTGATTTGACTACATTAGTCCTACTGACAGAGTACAAACTGAAAACAGAGTTTCTGAAGAACAACTTTGAATTTCAAACATAAGTATGTGAAAAATGTCTGCAGAAAACAACTGGGAAGGTACCATCTTAAAACACAGGGTGTTCCAAAAGATATTTTTGGCTGTTATAAGCAAGACTTTAGAGCTGGCCTTCAGTTTGTAGGGTGACTTGTGCTACAAACCACATTTCCACATTACAACCTCATGTCAGATACTTCCTGGGAAAGGACATATTAGGTTTGCCCCTGGACAAGAAGAAAAAGTAAATATCATGTCTACATCTGTCAGTGGTCATTTTCTCCTTTTCAAAGATTCCACTCTACAGGTGCACTTTCATTAAACTGGTGACATAGATGCATACACAAACATGAGACCAAAAGACAAATACTGATTACTGGATTCAATCTTACCCACAAGACAGCCTCCTGTATCAATGCCAGTTGCAAATAGTACTAAAAAGCAGTTGATGACTTTCCATAAGAATAAAATTCTGCTGTCTTCATATAAAGAAAAGCGTTTGTTCATAGATGAATTTTTGCTTAAAAAAATTCTAGTGGAATCTACCAATACAAGTGTCCATTGCATTCAGCTACCTTAACAGGACATCCTCCTCATTCATTTTCACAACTTCTGAAATCCTCCGTGTTCTGTGGGCCCTTGCTTTAAACGAAGGCAGCCAGTGGCACAATATTATATATGAAGGATCAGTAGCTCTGAAATGCATTTAATCCCATTGCTCAGAAAGACAGCTGGACATAGTGATCTTCAGAACAAGGTTCATCTTTTTTCCCAGGCTTTGAGCAAGAAAAATAAACTTCAAATGGCAGGGAGCCCTGATAACTAGCTGAGGAAGCAGCCAGTGCCAATCTTACTGCAAAAAAACCTACCAAGTCATAGTGTAATAATAAATAATTTGCAAACAGCAAAGTAAAAGTAGTTTTTCTTCTCCATCCTGCCAGCTGTTTAGTATTAACTAGTTTTTGTGCCTGTTCATCAACAGCTGAGAAAAACCTGTACTGAAGCAAAAATTTTCATCCAGCATATCTGTCAGACGCACACCTCTGAGTTGCCTGTAGTCCGATCAATGCCTGACTCCTTTATAAGCAGCATATACAGCTAAAACAGCACTCAAGGTACTTTTTTTTTGTATGCTGTCACAGGAGAACGAAGCTGAACTCCTCAGTCCCCTCCACTGGCAAATGAACTTTAGTCCACTTCAGTCAACACAAGCTGTCAAAAGATAGAGTCATCTTACAGACTGAAAATAAATATAGAACTATGATAAATGACCAAAGCTGAATCAGTGATAGACTTTCTGCACCTTCAAAACAAAGCAAAAAAAAATATTTCATGCCAATGCATAGAAAGTAAAAATGAAAGCTGATTGTCATGACTAAAACATAAGAGTTATGTTGGAAGTAATTAAAAAAATAGTCAAAAAGAAGGTTCTGAAGCACTACAATATGAAAATCAAAACCAGTCAATACAGGGATGGTATGCCTAATTATCAAACTTTCTATATTACACTACATTGTGAAAAATAGTGTCTTAAGTCTGTAAAATGAAAAAGTCATAAAATGAAAATTGTATACATTGAAAATTATTATGCCACGGACTTTGGAACTTAAATTTACTTTGGGTTTCCATGTCATTAAGACCCAGTTTTGCTGGTCACTTAACTATACCACAAGGTTTGAATATTGACATGTACTTAAATCAAATGGCTCCACTAATGTAACTTGCTTAGAACTTTGACAGAAAAAGCAGTATCAGTATTTAGGCTTACAAGGCAGTTTTTGTATTTTTATTTCTATATAAGTAATATTTAGACACAATCAAGCATTCTGTACAATGTATTACGTACCATGCTAAAAACAGATGGTGCATCAAGCCACCTTATATTTTATATATATATATATATATAATCTCAAGCAGTAGCTCCTTGTATAGAAACACTTCCATCACAGCAGGGCTGTCCAATTCTATTCATTCAAACTTGTACTTAGTTTACTGCAAAGAGCACCTCCAAACTTTCCCTGTTTTCTCCCAAGAACTATGCTGTGAAAGGTAACTCGACAGTGGCAAGTAACTGCCACTTAAAAAGCCAAATGCCCTCTTCTGTGAAACTACACAGCACTCTTCTTTTCTAGTACTCTCATTATCTATAGTATTCCCTCCTCACTTAGAGAAGAACTGAAAACCAAAAACAACTTTAAGAGACTTAATCGGCGAATTTGAAGAAATGAGGAGAAAATACAACAAGATTACAACTCCACTACAAAAGTTAGTGAAGCCTTTGCCTTTACTTTTCTCATCACTTGAAACAGGTTCAAAAGCTGTCTTGAGCAGAAGAGGGGGTGCTGCTCCTTGTGGGTCTCTGAAAAGTGCTGAAGGAAGAGGAATCAGTCCACAGAACACAATGGTAAAGAGCAAGTATGAACAAGGTATTTCTACTACAAGGGAAGAGAAGACACTGATTTGGGAGGAAGTATGTAGAAAACAGAAATAGTGCCTGTTTGGGAACTTATTGGTCTAATAACTATACACAGAAAAGTATGCTAGAGCACACTGCAAGATTGCTACATTCTGCCAAAATGAAATAAAATTCCAGCATGCATGGAGAAGTTAAATTTAACACCCTTCTGCCAGACTCCTTCCTCTGTTACATGCCTTATGACAGCTTTTAGCTTCAAGACCCCCCCAGCCACACCCAAAAAGAGTCTTGTTTCACTTCAAGCTGTAGGTGGCACAGTTGTGGAGATGAACTGGGGTTTAAGCAAAGATGATTCTGTGTAGTAATAATAATAAATACACAGAAGTGGAAATTGCAGAAACTGGAAAATGTGTGGTGAATGAAGAAGTTTCAGTATTTCTTCATTTGTGCTGTCTATAGCCACAGGTGAAAGCAGTCCCACAGAGCAGAGCTTAGCTCCTAAAAACAGCTGTGCTACCAACTCTTGAGTAGGCTGGCATTGCTCAAAACTAATTTCAGTGAAGCAGTTCTGCCTTGCCCTCAGAGAGGCACGCCAAGCATAGGCACAGGTTTCAGATCTTACTTGATAAAAATCAAGTTCTTGGCACACAGACAAGACTCAAGCTTAGGCAAATGACAGATACTTTTATGAAGTCAACAAAACATACATTTTGAAAGATCATCATGCTTGCAGGCTTCTGCCTACGTATAACAAAGATTCAGAATTATCCATTGTCTCTTCTACACTTAACTTGCAAGCCCATCTCCTGCATCTTTCCCTCACCACTATAGCACTGGAAGTAAAAAAATCAAACAAAAAACCCCCAAACAAAAAATAATCTGAAGCCTTAAAGCATTACTGGTATAACTATCCTTTTCTGATCCACTCTTAAAACAAATACATAAATAATCAAACTCCAAAGGGAGTCAAATAACAAAGATTTATGTTATTCCCAAAGTTCTTAATTCTGAAGTGATGAAGCAGGACTGCAAGTGTTCCACTGTAAGCTCCTTCAACATTTCCTATCTATTCTCAATTATATTTCATATGCTTGTTTTTCACTTCCAGCCTCTGAAGTGAGAGAGATGCTGACAGCATCTTAGAATGCAGTCCAACTCTGTCTACAGTACTGGATGCAGTGATAACTGAAAAATCCAGCATGCATATTCAGTTATTACTAGTTTTAGTACTAATTTAGGTACTAACTAAATGCAGAAATGAAACAACTTTTCCTTGAGTAAATGAACTTTATTTCCAAAAGGAAATACTACAGCAAATACTTCAGTTGTTCTCTAATCCTTATTTCACCCCAGCCCCTCAACTCTTCCTCACGCATTGAACAATCTTCCAAAATTGTCCGTCCTTTCGACATTCAAAATATGAAGTCAAGTATAGCTGGCCTAGGGATGCACTCATTCTGGATGAATAAGATAACTATGCAACTCTCATCTGTAGGGATTAACTTCAGTAGCAAACTATACTCTCCCTAAATCTTTGACCTTTATTTTTGCAGTCAGAAAGGGTACTTACAATAAAGCTCAAATCAAAATACATTTCAGTGACAGTGTTATTTCAATAACAGTGAATGACCTTTGCAACAAATATAATTTCTTTTGCATTGAACTAAGAAGTAACAAACTTATGTTCTCTTTTCATAAATGCCATTTCTTCATTGCAATAACAAGAGCTAGTGCCAACAACTGTTTAAAAAGTTTCAGAACAGAAAATAAACTTACTTTCACCAAGAACAGTCAACCATTGCATAATTGCACCTCCAGACTAGCATTTAGCAACTTCCAACTATTGGTTAAAGTTTTCTAGGATGCAATGATAGAAAGGTATGTGCATTGGGAAGGGCATGTTTACCCTTCAATCGAGCTGGATATCAGCCCATAACAGTTTCACTTACTGAGACAGGAGTATGTCAATTGTTTTTCTCATATCAGACTGTTTTGATTTTCACATTCATAGTCAATTGCCCATTTCCGAAACTCAAGTATGAGCTGAGTAAAACAGAAAAATTGTATTACTCCACCCAGTCTTTATAGGCTTTCCTCTGCAATGTCCCTCTGCCCCCCAGCACACTACTTTTGATGTGTTCAAATACTGGAAATGAGATTTCAGCTTTCAGAGGTAAGCATTAAAAAGAATGCACAATGCAGCCTGATCTTAAAAGGCTCTGGGGTTCATGACATCAGAGAAAAAAACTTCCGTATTTTACTCTGAAGATGAACACTTGCATCTGTGATGGGAAGTCCCAAAGCTTCCACAGCTCAAGGTGAAGAGAACCATCTGAGCTTTGTGTCTTGTTAAGGAAGAATGATTACCCTTTCAAGGTCTTATATTGAATTAGATTAATCTCTGTCATATTTTAGTCCACAACTTCTTTCCTGTCTTCTGCTCTATAGATAATCCCTTCTGCTCCAATTAGCTTTAGGTGTCTTATTTAACAAAATCATTTTAAAGGGCACTTTTTTTATTTCACTGTGAATAGACATATACTCCAACTGTCTTTTGCATGCAGGCTCTTCAAATTTCCATTAACCACTTTATGGTTCTTCCTTTATCCTTCTAAGCTGAAAGTTTCAACATTTACAATAATAAACAAACGAGCAAAACAAAACAAAAAACCCATTAAAATAGGCATCTGAATAGGACTGTGAAGAAACAGGCAATTTCCCTGCATTGTTTCCTATCTTAGCTGAAGCAAAGAAGAAATGGCAAGGATTGACAATACTCCTTTCCTGGTTCAGTTTAGCATATTTTGAGCTAACTCAGCAGGTTTCATACAAACTAAGGTGAAGTAGCATTCATGAAGCTTTCCATAAGCTCTGCTATCAAATGCAATACAATACATTGGCTCTGCAGTCTGGATATGGGTAACATAGATTACACAACAAACAATGCAGAAAGAAAAATTGCTTCAGTTACTGCCCCTGTGTTGCGTTATTTGGAAGGCGCTGCAGTTTAAATTCTGCCAACTCCAGTCCACCGCCTTCAGAAATGAAGAATGGTTAAAACTCCGAGGTCTCATAAACTAAGATACTTTGTTTGCAGCCTCACAGATGTCAAAGGAAGAGCCAGGACTTTGTAACAAGTTTCCTCAAGTTGGGATACAGTTTCAAATCACAGCCAGGATGATCTGACAATCTCCTCCCTCTCACTTCCTCCCTTGCACTATTGTAACGTTTTTCTGAATTTTTAGGAATCCAGCTCAGTGATTTAAAGCAGCAGAAAGGTTTTTCATTGTGTGGGCAGAAGGGAAGGATAAGGTCTGTGCAGGAAGGGAACTCCCTGAAGTGGCTCACCATTGGGTGGAGAAAACAGCAGAGCTAGACAAAAGAAGCGACATCTGAGGCCTGGGAGAAGGGAAGAGGTGCATCCATCCTTTTCAGCAGCCTACAACCAGATTAATCCTGCTGCAGTGGAGAATGCTAAACAGAAAGGAAACTGGGATGATATTATTAAATACTCTGAAGTTTTTTTTGAATTCTTAAGCACAATCTCCATCTCTGCCCTCACAGAAAAAGCAGGCATGAAGTTCACTCTAAGAAACAGAATATGCGGTATGGGAAAATGCTCCCTTAGGCTTCACCAGCCTCAGAGAATCTTAGCAGTGATTACTGCTATGGGACATACAGATTCAGATATATTTTGCTGAAATAAAACACACCGTGCTTCATTAAAGCTTTCTTCATTTATAATTTTATTTCCAATTATTGACCCAGAACTGGACACCTCCCTTACAGGAATTATTTATACATTTTATTCTTTTAAGCAAATCACCATTTATAGGGAATTTGGATTAATCTGACATTTCTAGGGTGTGTTCTCTTTCCCAAAGATAACTAATCCAGCTTTAGCAGCTTTTCAGACTAGCCATTTTATCCTTTATGTCTAGAGCCCAGAAGCTGGAACACACTATCATTTAACATACATGAGTTGGTCTGAAGCTACTATTGTCATGTAGCTTCCTCAAGAAGGAAGCTGAACCTGCAGGATCCAAACAACTTTTTGACTTGACTCAAGCACTAGAAGACATCGTGGTTTTATGAATCTGCACAATGGCACAGGCAAACATTGCAAATCACAGGGGAAAAAAAAAATGGTACTCTCGTCCTTTATGATTACAGAAAGAGGAAAACCAAGTCTTTGAACTTCACCTTTATCGTCTCCCCGTTTCTTCTACACCACAGTGCTCTTAGTCTATTAAGGTAAACAAGTGGCTAGGAACAGTAGACAGAAGGAGAGAAAAGTTCACAAAAGTTAAGCAAGACACAAACTGATGAACACTTAGCAGTGCTGCAACACCTGTATACAGAGGTATTCTTATGTATGAAATAGATTTTATTTAAACTTAAAACCACTATTTACATGATAAGAAAATACTAATTATGATTCAGCAGGAGTCAGATGGCTAGTAGAGGGCAAAGCTTGGTGAGGAATAGCACGTAAGTGAAAGAACACAGGAAAAGAACATCCAAAAAAGTACTGGAAAATGCACTTTGAACTGAGAAAGCCACATTCAAAGGTGAGAAAATAGAAGGGACAGAACAGCTACATCTATTTCACTTGCAAATTTCATGTTTTGTTAGACAGACTTTAGGTTCATACCCCAAGACTAGATAAAACTGAAGTTCTCTTAAGTATGTATATGATAAATGGGTCATCAAAACAAGATCCAAATTATCTTGCTAGATATGTCTTTTGCTGTCTCTGGTAAGTTCTCAGAATTTCACAGATAACACAGAATAGCTGAGGTAGGATGGGCACTCAGAAAATCGAGTCAACCCCCCCAGTCAAAGCAGGGTCAGCTAGATGAGACTGCTTACCTCTACATCTGTTTGGTTTTCATTATGTCCATAGTCTCTCTCTGGACAACCTATGCCACTGTTCAATCATCCTCACAGAAAAAAAAAAAAAGCCCAAATCAAAACAAACAGACATGCAGACTAAAAAAAACCACACCACCACAGAACTTCAACCCTTCTAGGACATCTTGTGTCATCGGGCATTGTGACATCACTGAGAATGGCCCAGGGCTCTTTTTTTTCCATTTCCTCTCCCCAGTCAGGTACTTACTTTAATAAGATTCCCCCATGAGCTTTCTCTTCCCCAGGCTAATTCATTGATGCAAATCAATATGCTCTTTACACAGTCCACTCCAATCTTTGATGTCACATCATGCAACACAAATCATGTTGAATGACAAAAGTATCTTAAAAACTGTATTTCTTTCCTATGTAAAAGCACCACCAGCTTCAGCTCTAGGGAAAGGACATTCACAAGAAGCAACTTTATTATAGAGTTGCAACGTGAGAGAGAAGTGACTGCTATTCCAGCTTTCACTTTCCTTCTCAGTGCTTTTAATTGCTCTACATAGTTTCAAGTTGGGTACAACTGTAACTTTTGCACACACTAATTGAACTCTAGAAAACCTTTTTGCCAGTAAAAGTGCTTACTAAGGAACATATACAGATAAGCCATGAAAATCCAAACCATGTGCACAAACAAACATGCCAGAAAAATTTTAGTATAGGCTGATCTGACACTTGCTTCTCTGCCCTGAATCATGGCATTCATAATCAGTGGGATATCCCACAAGTGTAATAGACAAGCAAGACAAGGACAGCAGTTTCCTGATACATAGACAGCTTAAAAAAGAGGGTACACAAAATTTATCACAATCAGAAGTGTTTTGTATCAGTACTCCTTTTGCGGGGGGGAAGGGAGGCTTCCAATCCTTGCCAACTTTTAAATTTAAATTCCTGATCTGTAGTAGTATACTGAGTGTTTACACTAAAATATTAACAAATTCTTATATACTTGTTCCTTGCTCTTAAGAACTGATCTATATTAATCATGTGTAAGAAATGTATACTAAACCCATCAAATGTATTTCATACATTCACTCAACGCAGCCAATGTAAAAATGTTATCTTGTACTTAAACTGCAATCTGAAATTCATAAACTTCAGATTTTATGTAAATTCAATTCCAAGTTCAGGTTCTCAGTTTTAATTTGATTTTAAGTATTTTATTTATAAAAAAAGAGATTAAATAGGAGTAGAATTCAAAGAAGCAGCTGGACCTTGTATTCACCAGAACAAGTGCACACTGCCAGTATTTATCGCAGTAAGCAACTTAAGGGGACTGCAGGAGTAGAAAAACAAACCAAAACCAGCTGTGATCTCATTAGCCAAGCTCATTATGTAAGACCTCATTAGCCACCATCCCACAATAATGTGTATAAACCCTATGGACACTGATGAAAGGGAAGTGATCGGGATAGAGAAGCTGAATAATCATCCAGCACTACTGTCACCTTAGCAGTTGAAGACCTAGGATACATCTGGGTAAGAGGTCCAACCAATGCACACTGTAGAAAGCCGATGGTCAGGCATTGCAAATGCAAAGCCCCCTTTGCCTACTAAATGCAGTATGAAAAGGAGTTCAAATATGAACGCATACAACAGGGTAAGGGACAGGGCGTGTGTTACATGGAATCGAAGCCACAAAGCACTTCAGCCTCCTTTCATAAGTACGTATTATGTTTGTATCAATTAATACCTCTGAAACATGAGAAATATGACCAGAATTGTATTTTGGGCTATTACACATTGTCTTCATCCTGATTTCTTGATTTGCCTCTTTCTTGAATTTGTGAAAATTTTAAGCACTTTACAGCTTTGTATTAAGTTCTTAAAAAAAAAAAAGTCAGGCTGTAATTTTATGAAGTTTAATAAAATTTTGGCAGTGCCAGCTGATTTCAGGGAACTTTTACCTGTTTTCCATCAGTTTTGTCACATGAAAGATGATCAGCACTGTGATGTACAAACATTTACTGTCAGCCTGGACCTTAAGTCAGCTACTTCAGCCTTAGTAGACTCATCAATTAGGATAACAAAAGCTTCCTAGATAAAGTTGTTTAACTTCTTAAGCAATTTTCCAAAATGTTTCAGTATTTTAAGCCAGTCTTGTAGTTTTGATGGGTTTTTTTGGTCTGGGCTATTTTGAAACAAGAACGCAGCTTAGAAAGTTAAAAATCTCAGCTGCAGTAATTTTCACTTGGCATTAATTAATGTTTGAATGTTACACCGAAGAGTTTGATGTTGCAATAGAATGGAGAGACCATTTCCATTAGAAACTTTGTTTTGCTGGGTTTTTTAATCGCTTAAAAGGCGTATCTTAGTTGTTAAAAGAGAATTTATACATTTAGTGTCTAGCTCAAATTCCAGCATTTCAATTTCTACCGAATCTACAGACAAGCCCAGATACTTTTTAATAACATAATTTTCCAGCCAAAAAAATAAAGCAATGAAGAGAGCAGATTGGTTCAAGTTCTGCACAGACTACTATTTTCTCTTTTCCTTCTGAAGGAAGGTAATGTCTCATATCCACTGGTAGATTTTGTTTTGTATGAAATGTCATTTAAAAAATAATAAGGCAATAACTTTGACAGAAAATAAATCATGTAGCAAAGATATTTTTTGCCTAATTAGTCTAATTTTAAACATGGGGGAAGAAAAATCATTTGCATTAATCTAAACACATAACATGATTCCTGAGAAACTAACTTGAGAAAACACCTGAAAAATACCACCTTTCCTTTTAACAGTGTAAGGGAATTTCTGCAGGGTTGTTATGAGAACACTGCCAGAGAAGGCCACATGACAATACCAGTCTTCCAAGAAAAACTGATTGAAATTTCAATAGTGCAAATCTATTTAACATGATTCTTCCTACACTACTCTCCAGAAGATACATTTTATACCTTTGGCACATATCCATTCAGATAAAGACACACCAGTATCTACTCAGCAAAGGACAAAATAAAACATATTACGCTGATTAAATCAACAACAGAAACCTCAAACTTTTGAGTGATAAATTAAGATAGATTTTATCAAAAAACTGTCACAAAATTACCAGTCTAACCTCACATCCCGGAGACTCAAGATGTTCAGAAATATATACAAATGCTGATGGATAATATTTGAAGATAAATTTATATAGGTAAGAATAACTACACTATTGAGATTACCTTTTTTCCCCCCACTCTGGAAGGGATATCAAGTATTCCAGGTGAGAATTTACACCTATCTACAACAATTATATGAGCCTAGAAACCATGCCCCAGCCAGCTGTGATGGAATTTCTCCAAGGGGTCAGGGTGACCTCTGATAAAGATGATCACTTACGTTCACATTTTACTCTGAAGATGCAAACGTATTGATGGTCCAAAGCGACACAATTATGTTCTCAAGGTCCTGAAAAGACATGGTATCAGAGAAGCCAACATGCCTTATTCTCTCCTATAGTCTCCATTTTCATTGCCCTGCACCTCTGCAAAGCAAAGGTGGACATATAAGTAAAAAAAGAGCAAAAATTCTGTTCAAAACTTCCCTCCTCCATGAAACAGGAGACAAAGATCATCAACTAAGCTGAGTAAAAAAAAAAAAAAAAAATCCTCAATCAACAAAATGCCCCAAACACCTTCAGAAAGAAAGGAAAAAGCTATTTAACATCTATTTTGAAAAAGGAGTTCGCATTACAAAACCATAGGAAGTTTCCGTACTTTCAGGGAAACTAACGAAGGTATGACTGCTAAAAATTTGAGAGGTCACCCTTCTGTTGTCCTCACAGAATTTTACCCTGGAAGATGAAGAATTTATCATTATTCATTTGCACATAAGTAGACCTAGCCTTGAAAATTAGAGAGGCATGACCTAGTAGCAAATGCTATTAGCTCATTTCTGGAAGAAAAGATTTCAATTTAAATCATATAATTAACTCAAAAAAGATTTGCAAATTTAAACTGATATATCTGCTCAGTGAGGTACTACTTTAAGATCTGGTACTACAAAACTATTCCCTTTTGGCAGGGGAAAAGCTTCAACATATGTGCTTTCACAGATCACTGGGCAACTTAGGAAATTAGGCAAACTCTTTTGTGACCAAGAAAGAAAAGACCCTTATCAAAGAAAAAAGTATTAGATACACTTTGTACATGAGAGATACTTGATTCCGAAGGAAAACATTTGCAGGACAATTAAGTGCAAAGAATAAACACCTTGCATACCATCCCTTAGAAATCAGTCATATGATTTGGCATAATTTTATCAACTCAATACAAAAAGTAAACCCTAAAGATTAAACATGTTTCATGTCTTTTTCATTAACTTATCAGAGATGCATAATATAGCAAAAGGAGAAGCAGAAGTATTGCTCCAGTTTAACTTTGATGACAGTTTTTTTAAAAAAGACACCTACTCATCACTGCATTTACCTGTGGTACTATGCACAATTAGGCAGCTGCTGCCTTCTAGGTAGAAAAGGATGCAGTTTCTTGTTGAAAAATAATTTTAGTTTATATACCATTATTTTTATTTTAAAATCCATTTTGACAACTTCAGCAGGAAGTGCCCTATAAGTTTACAGCAGCCTTTAACAGCCCAAGTTGGACTGATAACACCTTCTTCCAAGCAACTCGTAGTTGAAGGACATGGTCATCCAAAGATGCAAGTAACCTACTTAAGCAGAGAAGAAGAAAGAAAGAGGTGGTTATTAGATGAACATTCCACCTACATGGAATAAAACCTCATGCTATAAGAATCCACTTCTTGCAAGAGCAGAAAACACTTGCCATAAGAGGACAATGATTGGTGACAGCACAGCGAAAACGGTCAGCTTACTGACATCAGTGTTTACACATAGAGGTTTGTCACAGTGAGCAGCAAGTTACACCACTTTGCCACAGAAGTTCAATATTGAAAGATTTACATGGCATCAGAGTGTGACTCATGAATGTCCTCCAGTCACACTGGTTTTCCAAGTGGGAGGCATGGAGCAGGTTGCCAGCAACTGCAAGGGCAGATAAAAATCAATGGTTTGTACACATATGCACATAAACAGTCTCAGTTTAAATAATTTTTCTGCATCCACCTTTTGCAAGACAATGCAGTCACACAAATACTCACAAAAAAACCCAAAATAAAGTGTTAATTAGCTCAAAGCAAACAAACTAAAAACCCCCTGCAGTTTGTTGAATCAGTGCAAGCGTCAAACGGTATCAAAAGTGATCGGGCTCTGACTCACGTTCACAGAGAAAAAAGCTGCACTGCTTCAACCCTTCCAGCATCCTACCATCTGCTTCAACCTTCTTCCAAAGCCACTCACCCTGCAAATGAGTTGACAGAAGAAAACATGACTGTGCCTGAGTCAATTCAGTTCAGTCAGCATCTTCACTTAAACCCACGTTTTATGGGAAGTTTAGTTTGCCAGTCTGAACTGAAGCAGGCATGGTGCAGACATGTTCCCTCCTGCCACCTGCACAGTGAGGTCCAAGAGGTAAGGGAGCTGGCACACAGGGGTAGCATTAACTCACAGCAGCATCACGGCCAAACTCAACTTCCACCACCTTGGAACTCGTGAGTTTGTGCATCCATACAAGATTTGCCATTTAACAACAATACATCTGTTTCACAAATCCTGCTGCTAAATGTCATTCAGCCCCCCATTTTGCTTTCCTGTAACCTGCAAGAACAGTGCCCCAAACGACCACTGGCATAAAGGGTTCTTTCCTGAGTACATATACCTAGCTGAATAAGCACGAAGTAAGTTGGTCCTGCCTCCACTGCACAAATAAAGGACTTTGCATATATGTAAATACAGTGGTTGAACTGGCTAGTTACATCAGCGGCTCTGCCCTGCAGTTACAGATGCTATCTTTGCTCTAGGGAAAGGAATTTGTTTTCTGAGCTTTTCATGCAGCTACCTTGATAACTGAACACTGAATAGTTTAGAAAAATATGTATGCCTGTTGAAGGGGAAGGCAAAGGAAAAAACAAAATGCAACACAATGACAAATTTACATGAAAAAATGAAGAATAGCTAAATACCACAAGGTTAAAGCTAGGAAAAAGTTTCAAGGTAAAATAATCTACCGAAATTTCAAAGACAAATTGAGTAATTTCTGATGTCTCACCTTGAGCACTTTAAAATAGGCATAGTTTTTGAGAACAACTCAAGCACATTATCCTTCTTCGAACCTAAAAGTGCTTGCAATCATTCATGTTGCATTTAATAGACCAGTTAGTGAAGTAAATCTGCTTGTTATTGGCATTCATTTCCTTTGGAAGGGGAGTGAGACAGGAATTATAAATATTTTACCTGCTTGGAAGCTCACAGTTTGTTGTTTTTCTTTTAAGCAAATTCTGGCTTATCCCTTTGAAAGTGAAAAAAGAACAGTGAAATGATAAAAAGAAGTGGTGATGTACTTGGAGTACATGAGACACAAAAGTCAGAAAGGAATAAAACCAGCTGAAAGCAGGAGCTGGATAGAGTAGGCAGTAAAAAGTACAAAAGCACAAATATGAAGAAACAAAGATTACAGAGGCATGGCTCAATGTCAAAAGCTATGCAGGTCAAGATGTACGACATATGCTTGCTTTTGGAGACCTAATATTTGTTGATTCAGAGAAACGTATTTCTCCCTTGGAGATTGCACCAAAGCACATGAGATACAGCTCTGGATGAATGGCTGTCAAGAGTAAAACAAAAGGAAGGGGAGAAATCACACTGGAGGAACAACTGAAGCCAAAGGATAAAGGACAATCATTTATGTTAGCATGATGCTTTCCAAAGAATAAAATCAGATGTCAAAATAATCTCTTTCTTACTTCCCCTCTTCACTGCCTGCAACCGGGGAAAGGTTTGGGACCCTAAGTACCTCTTTTCAGTTTCCAAAACCAAAGGGAACAAACCAAGTAATTTCAATCGTATTAAAAAAAGACCAAAGAATTCCAAGAACACACAGGGTATCTTCCTCTTCAGTGACATTTTGACCTTACAGTTCAGACACACCACGCAAACGCCCATTTAAAAATCATTTTGCTCCACACGTACACAAAGAACTGAAAGACCTTTCTGGCTAATGAGCGTCACAACCAAATTAGCCAATAATGGCTTAACAACCCAGGATGTTATCAACTGATCAATATACAATAACTTGACACTACTAGGAATGTGAGCAATTAGAAACTGCTCCAAAGTAACACAAGTTAATAACCTCCCCTCTTTCTATCATTGACAACCTTCTGCAGTTTAAACATCAGAAACATACCCAACACCATTCTAACAGTCTTTAGGTTTGGGTTTTAAATAGGCTTCAGAGGATGAGTAATAATTTTTCAAGGCAAGTACTTTCTAAAGATCAAAATCTACCTTATCATTATGAAAATGAAATACTATTGCCACCCTCTACTCTACTTCGATTTTCCTTAATAGGAGATGCAAGTGGTACAAGAATGCCTCAAGACCAGTACACACAGAGAATTTCTACAGTTATGCTCTATTACATAAAGCCCAAAAGTCTTCCCTGCTTTAAGACTGTCAGTTAGAACAAGCATCAACTATGTTATCAATCACATACGATTACACCGCAAATAATCTCCAAGACATGACAGAAGTTGCAGAATTCAACTCTGGCAGAGCACGGAATTCACAGCAGTAATGAAATCAGGTGGTGATGAACAGCTAGCAGCTCATCCTGCTTTAGCAGTCCTGAACCATGCAGCTGCAGAGAAAATTTATCCCTGAAGGATCAAAGTGTTAAAATGTAAGAATAAATAATGGATTGATAAATCAGTTTTACAGTCACGACCATAAAACATTATAGTTTTGAGCTTACATCTGCATTCTGGTATTCACAGAAAGTCCAGCACTTGCCTTCAGAGGCTGTGTGGAAGGTGATGAGACTGCACAGAGATGCAAGCGTCAGTCCACACAGGAAAGCTTTCCAAAACTAGGCCTTAACACGGCAAAAAGAACACAGTAGTACCCAGTCCTGATGCAATACTACCAGGTCACACCTTTAATACCACTTTAAAACCAGGAAAATAAACATACTTGCATTGACCATGTTATTTCAACTATTCAAATGATGTTCAAGCAGCTTCATAATGTCTGCAGAAGACTTACAATTAATAAATCCCTCTAAAGTAATCTGAAGCCCACTAATGACAATTCATCTGCTGAGCTCACACATGTATTTAGCCTCTGGTTACCTGCTGAGCATTTTTACCTTCTTTACTACTACTGCTATTGTTAAGATGATCTGCATTTAACAGGTACAATTTAGGGCGTGTTAATGTCTCTATCTTCTTTCCCGAAGACACCAAGTAATGAATGACCTTTGTTTTTCAATTGTATCACTCTGCAAAGCAAACAATTTCTGGAGGCAGCATTGAACCTTAGTTATAAATAATAGCTCCTAGTACAGCAAAAAGTAATTTGAAGATTTTTTCTCCTGCCACAAATCGAACTACAATAACTTAAAACAGGTAAAGCAGTACTAACCCTTTTAAAAATAATTAAATTATTGTTATAAAGTGTTTTAGAAGTATAAACGTCTTTGTACTTGGTGCTTAAATAAAAATAAGTAAATAAAGGTCACACTGTATTGCTCATATCAAGTGCCTATTTCTTTATTGCCATACATAATTAATTTAACCACTCCAACATAAGTGCAAAAATCAGGATACTTGATTTGCTGTCACTTGTGCTCACTTTATGTAGATGAAAAGGACTTTCAAAAATTCGGAGCAATGGAGAAAAAAGCTTGCTTTAAAAACCACAAACCAAACCTCCAAAGCAAACATAGCTTAAACTAAGACCAAACTCACACACAAGTTATCATCACAAACAGAAAGTAATGCTGTTACCTAGTGGTGGAAAGCTAGGTACATCCAAAATTGTACAGCTCTTCATTTTTTCTTCTCACTTGGAATTCTCATCAACAAGCTACTGAACGATGTCAACAAGACAAAACCAGGCCTGCTTAGTAAACTAATGAAAGATACTGCTTTTCTCGCATTCAGTTCTGCAACAAAATGTTTGTCGTTTTGCACCTGTCAGTTTTGATTCTCAGAGTAATTAACAGACAAGAGGTTACATCATTTTCTGGCCATCCCAAACCACACTCCTCATGCAACATCAGCCAGAGCTGGAAACCTGTGGTATAAAAAGCACTTCAACCTTAATCCTCAAACATTAGTTTTCCAGTGTATTATAACCCAAAATGTATCATGTACACCCCGGAATCTTATCAGATTGCGTTTTCGATTACATAAACCAATAATAGCTGAATTCAGTCAGCATACTCTATGACAACTAAATAAAAATATTTTGCCTTCAGTCAGAAAACAAATAACTGAGGAGAAGGAATATGAAGACTTTAACGCCACTTACTCAAATGCAAAGAAGAGTCCACTGGTGACCAAGATGAGAACAAGAGTCAGGTAGAAGACTCCAGTCTGTCGAGCCATCATGATCCTCCCATTGCAGAAGAATTTGTTTCTTCCAGGAAAAACCTCCCATTTTCTCTTGGGAACTGGTTTCTTTTTCTTATGGGGAGACTCCATGGGAGACGAAGAGCTGTGTGTGCTGATCTGACTGTATTCACAGTCTTTCATGGGCCCACTACCACCTCCAGGAGTCATCAAGAGACAGTAAAATGTGGGGAGAACCCCACCAAAAATATATATATAATATATAGATGTGCAAATATTCTTCTCAAGACAGCACTCTCCACCAGCCCCAGTTAATAAAAAAATGCAAATAAAACGATGAAAAGTCTGCTACCAGATTAGCAATAGGTGTATCATGCAAACACCAGTTAACTCTTCGGAAACCAAAGCTGTCATATCATAAACGCTTGAGAGGGATCCTTCCTTCCTCCACCAGTTACAAAACAACCACGTAGGACAATCCTTTTTAAAACAACTTATCACAAAATGAAACAAATAAGCAAAAAAGTAATAATAAAGCAAATAAGCTCTAAAAAAAAAAAAAGTCTTTTTTGTTCAAGTTTATTTTCAAATGGAAGGATTTTTTTTCCTTCCCACGCACACCCTGAGAGCTCCCTCCGAGGGTCAGAAGGTTGGTCAAAGCAAGGTTTAGCAATCGAGTCTATCATTCATAGAGATTTGTTATAATCCTCCTCTGAGCAGCAGATTCCACTGCTAAAAATGACCATTCCTAGGACGTTCCCTCGAGAGACACGCGTAACAAATCATTAAGGGTGAGNAAAAAAGAAAAGAAAAAAAGGCAAGTAAGGAACCAGTCTGCAACTCCAGCTGCCGAGGAACACTCCGAGCTCTCCTCTTGAAGCCGCAGTCCAGCGGGACGCGCCCGCCGCTCCGCGCAGACCTTGGGGGCGCAGGGCTCCCCTGTCAGCACTCCAGAGGAAGGGATTCTCCCGAGCCCGTAGCAGCCCGGGGCAGGGCCGGTCGCCGACAGACACCAGCGCCTCGGGAGCAGGTCTTCCTCATCCTCCCCCCCCGCCGCCGCCGCCGCGCTGCTTAACCCGCGCCTCCCCCTACACAACAGGTCCCCGCCGCCGCCTCATGCTGCCCGGCGCCCCGGCCCCGCGGCAGGGAGGGAGAGTGGGAGGGAGGGGAGAG
>VXBA01001032.1:0-32713 GCA_013399895.1 Serilophus lunatus | reverse complement strand
GCCCGGTGCCACCTGCCCTGCCCTGCCCCGCCCGGCCGGGGCCGTGTGCGGGACCGTGTCCCCGGCGGGACGGAGCGCTAGAACCCCTGATCCGCCACGCGGGTGCACAGAGGTGGGTCCTGTCCCGCCTGCACCGCTGCGGGGCCGGCGTCGCTCGTGGATGCCGATGTTCCACTGCTCCAGCGGTGGCACCCACGTGCTCCATCAGGCTGCTGGAAGACCGAGGGTCGTGCAACGACCCTGACGTGTTCGTACAGACCCTCACTCCTGACTCCACGCCGCAGAAGGTACTGCACGTCCCGGAAAGGGACGAGCCGCGAAGGAGGAGCGTTTCCATAAAGCCAATCCTACACCAAGTCCTGCTCCCACTGGCACTGGGGACAGGGGTGCCTGCAGAAAGCCCAGGGAGACTTCCTACGGCTTAGGCAGAGCCTCTCTCAAAGCTGCTTGCCCTTGTGTCTCCCTGACATAGTCTCCGTGTGCGTCGAGAGAAGAGCTATGGAGCTGGTGAAGAGTCTGGAGCACGAACCTCAGGAGCAGCTGGGGGAGGTGGGGGTGGAGAAGAGCAGGCTCGGAGTGGGGGACCCTGTCACTCCTTGCAACTAACTACCTGAGAGGGGGCTGTAGGCAGGCAGAGGTTGGTCTCTTCTCCTAAATAACAAGTAATAGGACAAAGGGAATGGCCTCGAGTTGTGCCAGGGAAGGTTTAGATTGCATACGAGGAAAAGTTTCTTCACTGAAAGCGTAGTCGAGTGCTGGAACAGGCTGTCCATGGAATTAAGTGGTGGAGTCCCCATTTCGGGAGGTATTTAAAAGTGGTGGACTTGGCACTGCTGGGTTTGCGGTTAATTTAATGATCTTCAAGGTCTTTTCAACCAAAACGATTCTATAATTTTATGATCTGCTAGAGATAAAAGCGCATGCACAGTGCTAACAAAAATTTCATTTTAATGCATCTGTTTTAAAGTTTTGCAACCTACTAGCGGAGCTGTGTAAGCTACAGAGAACGGACTAGTTTGAGACACGCGGTAGGAATAAACAGAGTCCAAAAAACCCAAAAGCACACTGAAAAAAAATCTGTAAAAAACTGAGATAAAAGTTATTTACAACCAGCCTGTGTCTCTCATGGGTGACTGTTGTCCTCGGAGAGACAGCAAAAACACCATGTAAGGATGCAGATGGGTTCTCATACATTGGCAATGTGTTTTCTGTTTTCATCTATTTTGAATTTTGGAATGGAATATCTCTTTAATACAATAAGCTAATTCTTTATCCATAAACAGTGTGTGATAACAAAGGAACCATGGAACAGATTGACTAGCACTGGGTAACTTCCCCTCTCTTGAAGGAAATTACTTTGGTAACCAAGTTACGTGGATTAGCCTGACAGACAGGCTGATTCTGTGATCCTGGCGATTCTACAATCCATTTTATTGATACACAAAAATAATTTTGGAAATGTTAATGACGCAGGAGAAAAATGTGGAGAAATGTCTCCTTCTGCAAGGTGCAAAGGAGTAGTCCTTTGGCAGCAGGATGTAAAAACAGTTTCTGATATCATCTCTCATGCAAATGCATTGGCACACTTTTTCCACATATGTAGTAGATGCTGCTGCCTTATTCCTTCCCATCTCTTCTTCCTGTTATAGTGTCTGTTGTCAGCAGTTTGCCAGCTATCTCATAATTTATCACAGCATTCTTTATTCTTTGAGATGGCCTTTACAAACAGCTAATAACTTTTCTTTCTTTCTTAATACAGCATCTATGTATGCCAGCAGAAGGCTGCTGACAGAATTTTTTTAGTTCACTGGCAAGCACTTTTTAGTCTTCATCAGGTTTTTATTAGCATATTGCTGGAGATCTCTCTTCAGTGCTTTGACAATATTAATGACTGTGTCATGTCAAATGGCACTATTCTCTCCTGAGATTATGGCATATTTTAGACATTCACAAATAGAGCAAACAGTTTATGCAAAACCGTAATTGTTGGCTTATCTTTGCAGGTAGCACTCAGCCTAATTTCAGAAACACTCTTCAACACTTAGGAACAATAGCAGCACCTCATTCAAACTGCTGTCTCATGCCACAGTCTTTCCCTTGAGTTTTAAGATGTTATAATTGAGAATTGAACCTCAGGCATATTAACTGAGAGAAATACATAAAGGAATTTGAGGAGTGCCTGGAAAAATAATCCTAAAAGTCAAACTCGGAGAACACACACTTCTATTTTCAATAGTGAATCTACCTAGATTCTAACAGGATCATCCAGTGCCACACATTGTACTTTTCACATGATAGCCTGTTCTAGTCCCTAATCAGTACTATTATTGGATTGGAATTTAGAATATTATTTGTATCCTTTTGCAAATATTATGAACACACTATTAACACCTATTTGAATTTTTTCAAAACAATTTGAAAACTCACCTCCAAAAAGGACCTTAGACTGCTAATATTTCACACAATTTAACATTATTCTTGAAAGCATTTATTATTGTTTATTCACATAAATGAAGATTGGTTTGAGGCACTGAATAGTTTAAATCTTACAGCACGTAGGACAAATATTCTCTTTTCATAAAACTTTCTAGGATCATGTGTTATGGTGTGTACTCCTCTGATTTCTTATTTATGACTCAGGCTGATCTCATGCAATAGATGAATGTGACGCAGCAATATTCCTCAGCTTAGAAAACCCCTTAGACAGACTATCTTTTTATTAGGCAAATGCTAATGAAAGAACTGTTGCCACTGAAAAAATGCTGTCTCTTACCCTGTCTGCAATGTGGAGGTGCCATAAGGGCAAGTCTTAAAACAACAGGGAAGTTAATTTGCTGTGGTGACACGTCACCTTACATATATAGAACACCTGTTACCATGCTTCATGGCAGAATCTGCTTCAATGTGTTGGAAGCAGTTTCAGGCAAAGTATTTTAAGTGATTAAATAAACACAAATTAGCAAACTGCAGAATTTTGGGCATAGGATAGCTGTACTCCATGTATCCAACAATGCCAAATAAAATTCTTTTTGCTTCCCATCAAAAAAAAGAGGATGAAGTGACAAGTATTGAACTGAAAGTTCTTCTAATATCCTTACAGGTAGAAAGAAAGAAAAGCAGTGCTATGAACACATTATCTAGACACATTTTACACATTTTTCATGAATGAATTTTGAAAAAAAAAATGAAAAATTCAAACAAAGTAGTGATAACACCATTGTCATGCGAGACGCTGAAAGCAGCCTTGCACATCTGTATTTGCTGAGTGCTGCAGTACATCAAACATGCCGGTTTACAATGTCAAGCCTATGTAATGCTAAGTTTTCTACAATACACCAGTTTTCGCAACCAAGTATTTTTCTCCTTTTTGTGTGCTGTTTTTCAGAAGTTACCTTTCCCTGCCATCAGTTTAGACTCTTACCAACTATTAATTTTGTCAGTGTATTTAGTTTCCTTGAAAACGTTTTTGTGTAAACTAGAAATATTACATTTCGTAAAAGTTGCAGGAAGAATGCTCATCATAATCATTCTCTAAGGAATTAAAAAATAGGGTTTTTCTTTACAACAATGTGATCAACTTAAGCAGGTTCAAAAAGCTTTTAAGTATCTCTTAAGTTTTGCTTTTGAAAGATAGAGATGACTAGTCATTTATTGCACAGCCTTCTAACATACAAAATGTCACATATATTACTTCTCTGTAGTAGGTGAGTTCAGCAGACAAGATGAGGTAAGAAATTTTTTTCATGGTAAATTCTGGAGACCAAAATCAATTTTGTATTTACATTTATCCACTGCATGTTAAAACCATATCTCTTGATCAGGGTGGCACTATTTTTCTGTTTTGAAGTATTAGAAACACAGTTGTTTATAACTGAAAAATCTGAAATGGCCTAATCATATAGAGTCTGGAATATTTTGGTAGTTTTTCAACTTCTAACTGTGGCCTCTTATCATATAAATTCATTGCTTTGGATAGAAATGAGAATCTGTGCATATTTTAATTTCTTTGGTAGAATAAAATGAGAACTCTCCTTAAAAATGCAATTAAAATCTCCAAGTTTTCAAAATTGGCCATGCTTCCCTGATCAATGACTGCTTCCAAAGATGAAGGGAGACTGCCTCAAAATCTTACAATTTAAACTGAAAAAATAAAGATGAGCATTGTGCAAACTTATCAGTGTGGTATTTTAAGCCTATTGAACATTTTGTCTTGCTCTGAGTGAAGGAAAGAAAAAAGTCTTTCATTCTGGGAAGTTGACACAGAATATGAGCCTACCAAAAGAAAGCACCAGGAAAGCAGAGTTACATGAGGAAAACCCCCAAATTTTCCAATGTTACCAGTCACATTGAAAGTTCCCTCACTGCAGCCAGGATACAATTTTCCTCAGACTTTCATCATCTATTAGTAGAGTACATTGCATAAACAGTGGAGTGAATTACAGTTTGTTTGATGCTTTGCTTCCCTGTGAAGAACCTTTTATTGATCATCGCTTGATGCAGAATGCATAATTTAATTGGTTGGTACTATAGAGACATTTCTGTATACTTCAGTGAAGGTCAGGCATCCACTTTACTGATTCTTAATTAATATGGTTCATATAGTTTTATCCTAATCCCAGTTCTTTTTCTTCAGTGAACTTCCTCTTCTTTTTGTTTGTTTGTTGTTTTGGGGTGTGGGGGTTTTTTTTGTTTTGTTGGGGTTTTTTTAAGAATAAGTACAGGAAATTAACTTAGCACTTCAGAGAAACAAACATGTAATCACGGGTCATACCTGTCTATACTCTTCACCACACACCTCTCCAATATCTAGATGTTTTCATGGCTAAACTTCTTATTGTTGAGCCACGTCTCATTCTTTGCATTCTGCACAATTAATATTAAAATGAATATCGGTGTAAGCAGTGGATGGAACAAGCTGGATTTCCCTTCCCAATCACAATTACCTTGCTTTCTCCTATGCTCTGCATTGACACTCTCATGTGACAAGAGAATATCATACTGTGACTAACAGGGGGCTGGCTCAGCTGGCTGCCACCACATGGCCAAAAGTGAAGTGATGCAAGATGGGTGAGTGGTTAAGCAGAGCTTGCAGCTCACAAGCACCAAGGGAGAAAGGCTGCTCTCTCCACATTTCCTTGCTCCTAAATTAGCAGTGAAGGGTAGCATTTAGCCTGTCCTCTCCTCAGGTCCTTCCTCCTTCTCCCTTGCAGTCTCACCACTGCTTGTCAGATGTTTTGTAGAGCTGTCTTGGTACAAATATATCAGCAGACATAGAAAACTTCACTTTTTTTCCCACCAAGTTAATTTTCTGCCACTCTATCATGCTGAAATGACTCAGCAAAGGAAAGGGCACGACAAAGCATGACAAAGGATGGCTATAAGGCAGGGGCAGGAACACATTGCCCAAGGAAAGGGAAGTGAAAGAAGAAAGACCCTTCCACTTTATAAATATGTATTATTTAAATATATATAAAATATATGGGCAGAGTAGGACTGTATGCAGCAGTTAGATTGGTTCAAGCTGCCACAGAACTTCAGGATCGAGCAGATGTGCTCACAGAGGCATCCCAGAGGATGCAAGAGGTGGCAGGAAGTAAGAGGACACATGCAGTCTAAAGACAGAAAAGGAAGGGAGAGCAGGACCTTCGTGTCTAGTAGTGGTGGACTGTTAGATAAGCCATCTCATTATGACTTGCTCAAGATGGTAATACATGGTGCCCAAGTACTTTACAGAGCATTGGCATCAATTTATCCTTCTTTCATTGACATTCTGGAAACTTTTAAAAAATATAATTAAACTTGAAGCTTCTACTCTCTTTCCCATTCAGCTGAGCAAGTTCTAAATTCTTCTCTGGGGAGAGAAGAAAAGTCTGACTGACTGACAGTTTAAACAATTGCCTGAGACTGTTCCCATAGGAAACAAAAGAAATAATAATAAATGACACACCTACAAATGGTCATCCAATTAAAGGTGTGCTGTCAATTGCAATTATTTTAATCAACCAATTAACATAGTAAAAATGTTTTGAGATTGTGTTCTTTAACTAATATCTCCTATATAAAAGAATATCTTTTTTACAGGTATTTCTCTTTTTAGTTCCTGTTACCTACTTGAGGCTATGGAAGGGACTATACTTCCAGTTGATAAAACAATAACTCAAGTACGTTCCAGTTTATCTCATATACAACCTTTTTTGCGTATATTTCTGGTCTCCCTCATCCTTCTCTTCTCCCCTGCCTCAGCAAACACCCACTCATAGTACTGTGGGAAAGTAGGAACGTAGGCTTTGCCATGCACAGCAAGAAAGTGACTCCATCCAGCTCATGTGAGAGTGTGACACTCATTTTAAGAATAGTCTTCTTATTTATTATAGTTGTGGGGTATTTCACTGTTTTGGACTACACATTTTGAGCGTTTACAGGAGAACCATCCATTGCTGTCAGTGGAATGCATCCACAACGTGTGCTTAGGAACTGGGCAATTAGAGGCCTCTGTAAATCCCAGAGGGAGGCTATCTGCATCATTGAACACTTAAATAGGCCATCTCAAAATGGAGCTAACTGCTTGCTTGGAACACCTCTTTAATGCTTCACTGTCAGATTCAGCATCATTAATGGGGAGTATTTAGTATGTATCATTGTTTTTCTCTCGTTCCTTTCTTTTCTCCCTACCTTCAACTTGGTTCCGTGTCTCTTCTAGATCTGCCTTCCCTCACTGCATACACTTTCAAAAAAGAGCAATGTTGGTCTTGGGTTTCATAACCACACCTCTTTCTCACCTTCCTACCATAAAACAGTGAGCAAAAAGAATAAGGGAGAACAGGTCATATTACACCTCTCAGAGCTATTGTTTTCAGGACAGTAAGACAGGAGTGCTGTTCAGGGGTGCAGCACTGCAAGGGTTGAATTAATTTCAAATTTGGAAAGCCTGGGTTCCTTCCCTCCCCCCCAGCAAACAGAATACAAAAAATAGTTCATTTACTTGGTAATTTATACTCTGTGGGATCGGAATATTCAATGAGCTCTGTATACAAAGGACTAGATATGACTCATGAATCATATGGCTGAGAGCACTGCAGTAGAGAAAGGAAGTCTGACAATCAACAGAAATGTGATGCTGATTATACACAAATGTGGTCAGTGGCATAAAACAAAAACATTTTTCTGCTATTTTTGTTCATTTATTTACTATAGTTATCATTACAATATTTATGTGAACACTTAAATGGATGAGCTGTGCTCAGAAGCGTGTGCCCAACTAGGTATCTCTTTATAGCACCGGAGTTTTAGCAATTACTTCTGCTACTACTTGATGCAATATCTTCTGATGGAAATGTGATTTTCACTCAATAAATGCATATTTCATATTGTAATCAATGTAATGGCTCGCTTTTAAGCATTCTCAGAAGTTGTTCTTCAAATATGTCCAAATGAGTGTCATAAGACATATTTTTATTTCTTCCTACAAGATTATTAGCATATTTCTATTTTTCCTGTAATATTACTAGCCTTAATTATTTTAATCAGTAATTATTCTTAAAAGAATTCAAGAATTTCCTATATAAGAAAAGGTATGAGATTATGTGTATGTTTAAGAGAAGGTTTTGGTCAAGGTCCTAAGAGTGACTTGTAAATACTTTAGGACATATGCTTTTTTCACCAGGATAGGAGAATGAGTTTATAAATCTGATTTTTTTGTACAGTTAGTTTATACTAATCTACTGGCATTCATATAAATGAATTCTGGTGAGCAAATGGCAGTCTGGAGTATAATCACATTTTAAACCAATAAAACTGTAACCAGCAAATCCAGAAATAATATTCAGAATTCTAAAGAAAATTATTCATGAAATAAATTATATGCAAATATTAGTCTTGAGGGCATTCTGAATTGTTATATTTTATTTGATTAAAAGGAATGTAGATACAGAATACCAGCAGGAATAAAATAGGAAAAAAAACTTCTGAAAGAAATGAGATTTGGAGAACAGTTTACATTCCCCATAGAAGTCATGGATGCCCCATCCCTGTTCAAGGGCACGCTGAATGAGACATTGAGCAATCTGGGAGGTGTCCCTGCCCATGGCAGGAGGGTTGGAACTAGATGATCTTTAAGGTCCCTTCCAACCCAAACCATTCTATGATACTAAGAATTTCACAGAATCAGTGAGGTTGGAGAAGACCACTGAGATCGTCAAGTCCAACCTTTGGCCTAACACCACTTTGTCAACTAGACCATGGCACTAAGTGCCACATCCAGTCTCTGCAGGGATGATGACTTCACCAACTTCCTTGGCAGCCCATTCCAATGCTCAGTCACTCCCTCTGTAAAGAACTTCTTCCTGATGTCTAACCTAAACTTTTCCTGGTGCAGCTTAAGACTTGCCTCTTGTTCCCTGCTTGTACTGCTTGTCCCCTGGGAGAAGAGATAAGCCCCCCACACACCTGGCTACAACCTCTTTCATGTGGTTGTAGAGAGCTATAAGGTCTCCCTGAGCTTTCTCTTCTCCAGGCTAAACAATCCAAGCTCTTTTAGCCACTCCTCATGGAACTTGTGCTCCAGTCTCTTCATCATCCTTTTGCCCTTCTCTGAACATGCTTCAGTACTTCAACATCCTTCCTAAACTGTGAGTCGCAGAACTGGACACAGTGCTCAAGGTGTGGTCTAACGAGTGCTGAGTATAGGGGAAGAATTGCTTCCCTGGTCTTGCTGGCCACACTATTCCTGATACAGGCCAGGATCCCATTGGGCATCTTGGCCACCTGAGCATGCTGCTGGCTCATGTTTAGCTTCCTATCAATCAGCATCCCCAGGTCCATTTCTGCCTGGCTGCTCTCCAGTCACTCTGTCCCCAGAGCCTGTAGCGCTGCTTGGAGTTGTTGTGGCCAAAGTGCAGGACCCAGCCCATCTCTCCAGCCTGTCCAGGTCCCTCTGCAGAGCCCTCCTACTTTCCAACAGATTGACACTTCTACCCAACTTGGTGTCATCTGCAAATTTGCTAATGGTGGACTCAATCTCCTCATCCAGCTCATCAGTAAAGTTATTAAACAGGATTGGGCTCAACACTGATCCCATTAGTGACCAGATGCCAACTAGATGCAACTCCATTCACCACCACTTTCTGGGCCTGGCCATCCAGCCAGGCAGTGCAGAGTGTACCTGTCCAAGCTGTGGACTGCCAGCCTTTTCAAGAATATGCTATGGAAGATGGTGTCAAACACTTAGCTGATATCCAGGTTGACTACATCCACAGCCTTCCCCTCATCCAACAGGTACGTCACCTGGTGATAAAAAGAGATCAAGTTGGTCAGGCAGGACCTGCCCCTCCTAAATCCATGCTGGCTGGGTCTAATCCCCCATCCATCCTGTAGGTGCTGTGTGGTTGCACTCAAGATGATCTGCTCCATAACCTTGCCAGGCACTGACATCAGGCTGACAGGCCTGTAGTTTCCCAGGTCTTCCTTCAGGCCCTTCTTGTGGACAGGTGTCACATTGGCCAACTTCCAGTCATCTGAGACCTCACTGGTGAGCCAGGACTGGTGATAAATGATGAAGAGTGGCTTGGCAAGCTCTTCTACCAACTCAGAATTTCAACTCAGACTTGATATAAAAGTAACTAAAATATCAGGAACCAGAGTTCCTCCCAGTATGAGATCCACGTACCACACTTGTACCACAGGCGTGTGTGTAAGCAGACGTTGGAGTAACATTTTCACCTTGACTATTGCAGAACACACTCAGGCTGTTTTCCTTCCAGCTTAGAGCACATGAGGCGGACCATCATCATTCAGTTGCCTTTCAACCACAGAGCTCCAAGTGACCAGTAACATAGGAAGGAAAGAGAGCAGTAGGGTAACAACTGGTGTGAGTATCTGAGCTTGATGACCTTCAGTTTTCAGTAAGTAGGCTCTCCTTTTAACTTTGAGATACAAGCATAAATACTTACGTGTAAAAATTTATAAAGTGGGGTTACATGTAGAAGAATGAAGTCTTCAAACTCCCATCAGGAGTCTGAGTCCTTCATGCAAATAGTGTCAGCTCTGGATGCCTCAGAGATGGTGAATACATGGTAAAGTTCATGGCTGAAGTTTAGGTGAGGAGTAGGGCCAGAGGACATAAAGATGGGAAAAGTCTGGCACTTACTGCCCATGGGGAAACTGCAGGTGGATTTTTAGGGACACTTTACTCAAAAGGAACATCCTGTAAGGGCAAATAATCCGTAAACACTTGGATTTTTTTCCACTTAGGAAGATAACTGCAACTAGTAAGTTTTCTTCCACAGAGAAATTGTAACAAAACGCAAATTACTGGTGGCATGAAGGGGCAGCTTGTGGGGATTTATAGGAATCCAATTTAACTTCCCTTTTTTTGTGATTCTCATCTAGGCCATCTGGCATAGACCAGCTTTTGGCACACAGGTCAAAGCCAGGGCTTTCCTAGCAGGCTAGCTTTATCCTTTCTTCACCCTCACAGAGGCATATTTTAGTGCAAAATCCATCCCACGCTTTATCTGCATACCACAGCCCTGCCTGTCATGCATTATGCACAACACCCAGCAATTGTCTGCTCTAACCACAATACCTAACCACAGCATATTGCTCAGAATAAGCCTAGCACACATCCATAACCTTTGTGTAGACTACGCTACAAACACACTCCACCTACTGTTATTTTGCTTGCTGTGCCTGCCACTGTACCAGCTCCTTGTGCAAAAACTGAAGAAATCATGACAGCACGGCAGGCCTCTCCTGAGCCTGCCCGGGCCAGGTAATCCACCTCTAGATGACACATCCCAATACATTGCAGGAATTTCTATATTTACATAAAATAGATTTTTTTCTAAGGAGAATTTTTTTTTTTTTTCAATAACCAATACTTCATAACTTAAGAGGTTTTCCATCTTGGAGACTAACATTCCCTGTGGCACCATGTTATCTGTACTTGGAACAAGCAAACACACTCTGCATGCCAGATGCCTGTCTGTATTGGTTTTTCTGTGGCCAGGTTTTGGTGGCAGTGGGGGGGGGGCTGAGGGAGAGGCTTCTTCGAGAAGCTACTGGAAGTTTCCCCCATGCCCAGGCTGGGCCCGCTGCTGGCCAAGGCCGGGCCAATCAGTAGTTGGCAGAACGCCTCTGTGATAACATANGGGATGGACCCCATGGAATGCGGCTGGAAGGACTCCTCTTCCCAAGCAGCGGCTGAGAACAGCAGCTGACCACAGCAACACCTCCCCCCCCCACCTCGCCTTTTTCCCTTGACCGCTGCGGGAGAATAGGTTGGATGTAAGAAGGAGGGGGACTGGGAGGTAAAAGGTGTCTTTTAGTGTCTCACTCTTAGCTCTGATCTTGTTAGTAATAAATTTGATTATTATTCCCACATAGAGTCTTGTTTTGCCTGTGACAGTGATTAAGAAAGAATCTGCTGTAGTTGTTATCATAAATAGCGAAACCTCTCGTTATATTCTCTCTCCTCTATAGCTGGGCATGGGGGAGTGAAAAGGTGGCTGTAGTGGGCCCCTGGCACTCAGCCCGGGTTAAACCACTACACTGTCTCAGAGTTAGCACCTGCCATTCAGCACTTACTAGCATTCTGGGCAGCCATGCATATCCAGGAGGCGCCTAGTACAGATGAGCTTCAGCAAATCCAAGGTGAGTCTGCTTACAGTCAAGATCTTCAAAACTGTTCTACACAGCCTGTATCCCCACATAATCTTCAGCAACACTGAAATATTGATAGCTCTTTGCTCTGTGTAGACTCCCCCATTGCAGGGACCAGAAGAAAGGATTCACATTCTCACAGGATATGACTTCTTACAACTACACTTAAGAGAAAAAATATCAGTCATTGTCAATTCTCCATTCTTCCAGAGAGAGTAGCTGGCACTCTCTCCTCCTCTGCAGAACCTTGGCTTCTGCAGAACTTGAAAACCTGTTGCATTTTTTGTAATCTTGGATGAAGTATCTGTAGCCAGCCAAGCTGCACACATGCTCTGTTGTGAGGGATTGTGCATTCAGCTTGCCGATCCCATGGACTGCCAGGTTTTGGGAAATGCCAATTTCCCATGTTCTGTGAGAATCCCTATGACCAGATACATTCTATACTATCTCTTTATGTGGGGTTTGGTGAACTCTTCAGCATGGAACAGCTCCATAAAACTATGTCCTTCAGTCTACCTATATCCATCTCAGCACTGCTGCTGCCACCAAGCAATCCTGAGCCCTGGGATGTTAGGCAAATGTGTGTTAGTAACAGCATTAGCCTCAGAAACACCACCTGTGTCTGTACGAGGAGAAAGGCACTACTTTAATGAATGTTCATCCCAACCGGTGCTCACAGGGCAGAATTTTTCTCTCCATACATGTCTAAAAAAAGTACTAATTTCCTTCCTTCCCTCCTTTGCACCTCCTCAAGAAGACAAATGCAAGAGTTTCCTCTCTATGCAAAAAGGCAAAAAAACCCCTCAATTCTCCCACTTCCTTTTCCCACCTCCTTCCAAAGTCAGGAAAAGCACTAGTTTATCTCTCCTCTCCACCAACCTACACAAAGGCTACAGCTCTCCACCTTCTTACACTTCATAAGCTTAGCTCTTCCCCTGCCTTTGAGAAGCTGGCAAGGCTGAGGAATGTTCCTGGCACAGGTCAGTTGTCAGACCTATGCTATGAAATGCTCACAGAAGAACAAAACCCAGGCTCTCTTGGGCAGATCGCCTGTACCTCTCTGCTTTGCTGCCTGCCCTATACCCACACCAGACAGAGGCAGGCCACATTCCCTACTATCCCTCTCCAGGAGGCCAGCCACGGAGCTGAGGGAAGAAAATACTTGCCTTCAAACTCAAACTAGCTTGCAAGCAGAAAACTTTAAATAAAGACAAGTTGTAAAATACATGTGGATCTAAGTATTTCTCATAATAGAACAGCTCACCACCATTATTCCCTTGAATAGATAAACCCAACTACTTACATGTTAAGTCTCCATCTAGTGTTGCTGTGCAGACCACTTCATAACAGAAGCACTGGGTTTGGCCACCATGGATAAGGGATGCTCAGACTGGAAGTTGTTTGGGCTGGTTCTGCTGCTTGGCGGGCTGACAGTCTATGCAACTCCTCCTTGGATGGGGTTTGAACAGGGGTGAAAGTCAGAAGGTGCCAAAACAGCTTTTGAACAAAAACACTCCACTGTATATGAATAGCAGCCAAATCTATGGGCAGTACAGAAACATGCCCTCTATAGACACTCAAATTTTTTCCCTCAGGAGTGAGAGGAAAAGAGGACAACAGCGAGAAAGGAATACAGCTGGCAGAGAAATAACTCTCCTGTGCTAGCTGAGGGTTTGAACCATTTTTTTTTACAATGGCATGTTTTGAGGAAAAGGAAATTTTCACAAGTTTTCAGGAGAGGAAGGAATTCACTGGAGTAACAAGGGATGTGGTCCAGATCTTGCAAAATGCAATTAAGAAAGAGAAATGTTGTGATTTCTAAAAATTGTGAAAATAAGAATACTATTTTTGAAAATACTCACTTTGAAAAGACAGAATACTCTTTTTTTCGGTATTGAATTCGAATGAGAATAGTAATTTTTAATAGGAAAGGCTTTTAATTTTTAATATTAACACAATCTTTTGTACTTTAATTAAAAAGTTGAAACAATTTATAATTTTGTAAGTAAAAAAACAGAGTTCCTTCTATCTTTAGGAATGCTATTTGATTGCACTCTAGGATTCTTTATATAATAAACTATTTGAAATTAATTATACCAGGGAAATATACTACATTGTTGTTTTAACATTTAGGAAAGCAACATGAATTGTACTGATCGACAAAGATCTCACTAAAATCTCAGATAGCTTAGCTCACTAGAGAAACACCAAAAAATTGTGGTGGTGGCTGCCACTGTCAGAAGGATCCAGTAGTGGAGGTGATGTACTGCTTGGAGTAAAGACAAATGGTTTTGGTCCCTGCAATGTAAGAAAAATATTAAGCTGTTAGAGGGAGTCCAAAGGAGGGCAATGAAGATGGTGAAGGGCCTTAAAGGGAAGCTGTATGAGGAGTGGTTGAAGTCACTTGTTCTGTTCAACCTGGAGAGGAGGAGACTGAGGGGAGACCTCATTGCAGTTACAACTTCCTTGTGAGGGGAAGAGGAGGGGCAGGCACCGATCTCTTCTCTGTGGTGACCAGTGGCAGGACCCAAGGAAATGGTGTCAGGAGTGGTTTAGATTGGATATTAGGAAAAGGTTCTTCTCCCAGAGGGCTGTTAGGCACTGGAACAGGCTCCCCAGGGGAGTGGCCACAGCTCCAAACTTGACAGAGTTCAAGAAGTTGTTTGGATGACATTCTCAGGAACATGGTGTGACTTTTGAGGATGGTCCTGTGCAGGACCAGGAATTGGACTCGATGATCCTTGTGGATCCCTTCCAACTTGGCATATTCCATGAAGTTAGATCACAACATAAATCACGGGGGCCATCATCTTCATGGTCAAGTGCCACTTTAATACCCCCCAAAAGCATTTGCTGTCAGATTGTGTTGTCATTTCTTTGTCCGCTCAGAGCAACACATGGCACAATCCTGGCATTTATCAAGCTCAGAATTACACTTTTTTTTTCTGTTAAAGACAAAAACTAGGAAAACTAGAAAGTTGTTACTAGAAAGTTGTTCCTTTCTCATCTGCTTCATATTAGACAGGAATACCCTTTTCTATCAGTTCAAGAGATCAGGTTGCTTCATCCAACTGGAGACAGAGGAGAGAGAGAGAGGGAAGAAAGGAAGGAGGGAAGTAAGGAAGGAGGGAGGTCACTTTCCTACACACCTGAAAGTTCCTTTAGCTTCTTCTGAGCTGAAAGCATTTTAATTGTCAGCTGTGAATTAGAAACTCTATGCTGCTTAGTAGCATCTCCTGGTTCTACCAAGTAGGTTCAGTTGATCTTCCAGGTCCTCCAAGGGTTCAAATACCCCATAACAGTGCAAACCATCCATATTTGCCCACTAAGACATTAGATTGAATAAAATCTGCCTGACAGACATATATGCAATATACGTGCATGTGTACAAATGCCACTTCCCCATGCACAGAGAGAGAAATGCCCTCATCTGACCTTCCCACCTGTCAACCCTACATGTTGTCTGATAAAACACCCATGTGAGCTACATCCTGACCCAACAGCTTATTATAAGATCAGGGCCATAGTTTAAACCAGTTATCAAAGAGCTGTAAATCCTGGCACAAGAATAATCAGTGAATGTGATAAAATGTTCTTAAATGCAGTATTCCCATTTCTTTCTCTGGTTCTCTCCTTTCTACAGAATAAAAAGCACCATCCAATCAACACAGAAGGAGATGAGAAGTCAACTGCTAGTTTAAAGCTTTATTTCAGATATAAAATCAAAGACCTCTTAATAATAGCCTAATAGACGCAAGTCTACCATTAATAGCCAGTGTCATAAAGACGTGGCCAAGGCGCCAGTGTCAAAGAATGTAAATTCATTGTTCAAGAACAATTCATGAAGTTCAGTAATTCATGTCAGAGTTTCCACAACACTGTACTTCTTAAAAAATCTCATGTCCAACTAACTAACAGCGCTCAGTTAGACACTGATCCTTTAATGAATGTGTGCGCTTTACTGATTTTATTTTGGCAAAGTTACAAGTATGGAAGCAAGAGAGATAAAGAAAATGTGCAGTAAAATACTCAACATTTCCAATCTGCTTTGTACTCAGTATCTTTAAGATATTCATTTCATCTTTTCATCCTCCAGGACAAATATATAACATATAACATTTAAACTTCTGAAAAAATCTTCATTTTTAAGCATTAACTTCAGCAGAATATATGAAAAATAGATGTGAAGAAGCAAAGATCAGATTTAAGGATCATTTTAGCAACAGGTTTTATTTCAGATCCATAGTATATATAATCTATAAAAATAATGCATAGAAAATATTAATTAGCCCATTTTTGACCCTTTGTGTTCTGTAGTGCTGCACCAAATGAGCTTACTCATTTTTTTTAAACAGTGTACATTTAGTTTTAATGGTTCAGCTCTTCTTCAGTCATCAATAGGGAGCCTTGTTACCATGGTGACAGACAGATGGATTAATGCGATGTTTAGAGAGATACAGTAGTGTCAAATTTTGATATATACAGTAAGTACTAATGTACTGCATACACAAGAGAGCATGCATGTAGAAAAATTCAGGGACAGTCTTCCATATGCACAGAGTGCATTGACACAATATTACCACTATCTTCTGTCAGAAAGTGGCCATTTATCTCCCACTTTATGCCCTTCAAAAATACCTTGTTGCAGTCACAGACAGTTGCTCTAAAAACTTAAACCAAATGTCTAATGAGGCCTGTTGGAAAGGGTTACTGTCAACACCTAAGGTGTCAGCTACATGTATTAGGCCATGAAGGTACCAGTCGTCTGAGAAAGATTATCTATAATCCACTTCCTGAAATGCGGTCTGACACCTTGAGCTGAAACCTTTTCATTTGCCTGTTTACTTTATTCATTGTAGATCCCACTAATGAGAAAGAAATTCGAGACATACAAAAATCATTGGGTTTTTACAGAGCACAGGCAGATTGCGCGCCAAGTAATCCTTCTCAAAACTTTCACACTTCCTTCTCTTTCAAACCTTTAATGACCTGCACCTTCCTTGCCCATCTCACTCCCTTCCCTACAGTTGCTAATGAGCTTTCCTGTTTTCAAAGTATTAGCTTAAGAGTCATGTCTCGCAAACACCCTCAGACAGAGATGAAATTAATACAGGAAGAAAATACGTGACAATGACGCTATGAATTCTTGTCATTTAGACTGTGAATCCCCCGTGCTCATAGAACTAAGAAACTATGCTAGTTGCATAGTTTTATTTTATTTTACTTCATTCTCTGTGCAAGGCTTGAATCATTCTATCATTGCCAAACATCCTCACTGCAGAAACCTATAATCAAGCTGCTATTGACTGAAAAGTCAGGTAATTTGAAAAGACAATTTCACCTGCCAAGTGAAATTCTGGCACAAACTTGGGGCTTATAGAAATATTTGAGATGTGAAATCAGAAGTACTTTATCCAGATCCCACTATTAATTTATGTAGCAAGAGTAGTTTAATTAGAAATGTTTTCCATCCATCTACACAAAGTGATAATTATAACTCATCAGGAGCCTCATATTCAGCTCTCCTTCCAGACCTTTTTAAATTGTAATAACAAACTATATCAATTAAGCTCTATGAATGACCACGAAAAGGGCCTTTGGATATAATTGCACTGAAGCCAGTTAGGAAAAGTATATATATTCCTGACAATTAATTTTACAGTTGGCTTTCTCATCAGGTGACATACTAGTATATGATTCAAGTTTATACTGGCCACCTCCCCACAATAAATGAAACGCCAGTCTAATTTCTTCCCTCTGCCAGATGCTCTGCAGCACACACCACTATGGAGGGCCCAATACTGGTGTTGCTGGCCATATGAAGACAGCCAGTGGCACGGTGTGGGTGCAGCAGCCCTCCCACAGGCTCGTGCCTTGCAGCAGTCTCTGGAGAGGCATCTGAGGGACTTCTGCTGCCCCGTGGTGTATGCCAGTGGCACATCCCTCCTGCCATGCAGCCACTGTGGTGTGGGGTGTTACATCAGAGCTAAGCTGGAAGTTATCCTTGTCCATGAACTAATTTGTGGAGGAGTCAAACCAGATACCCAAGTTTCAGTACAATCTTCTCCTGAAAGTAGGCTCAGCTGTGTGCTCAGAACACCTCACTCAGGACTTGGTCCTCATGAAATCTTCCTTGAAAGGAAACTGTACAACCTTTCCAGGCAGCCTGAGTCTGACTGTCCTTGTGGGGACCTGTTTAAGTTACCAACAAAGTCATCTCCTGGAGCCCATGGCAGGTAACACAGGATGGACAACTATATGTATTGGACTGCCACCAAAAGGCCTCCTTTGTCCCGCCAACCATCATTTTGGAAGTTTCCAATTCTGCTCACATGAGGCAAGAGCAGATTTTCTGTGTAGAAAAATCTTGCTTCCAGGCTGTCACCAGGCAGAACCTGGTCAGCTGGTTTATCTAAATGGTGACCCTGGGTCCCTGCTGCTACCTCAAGTTGCAGCATCCAGTAAGAATGCTGAGACTCAAGTACCACACCATGCTCTAATGACACCACGGAAATAATGATGAATTTTTGCTGCTTTTTTTTTTTTTTTTTTTAAATTCAGTAAGAAATTCTTTTTTTTCCTGGACAATATTAGAGGTTTTTTAGAGGTACAGCAAAGTAACTATTAAAAGTTGTCAGAGTACTATTCTATAATCGAACACATACTAAGACCACTAAAGACACGGTACCCAGTAAAATTACAAAACTGCTCCTAAACATATTTGCCAGGTCTCTAAAGACAGTGGTCTTAGTGGAATTAGGAAGGGATCTGTGATTTGCCTCTCTACTAAATGCAGGAAGAGCTAAAGAGATATAGGCATATTTTACTTGCCAAAGGAGAATATTATAAACACTGAGCAGGTAATAAAACAAAAATTTAGTAAAGTATAAGAATTGAAAACTAACAGATATATGCATATGCAAGAAGACCCTCCATAAGTGTTCCATTCTCTGCATCTCTACCTAAATGGTGTCCAAGGCCCGTGACAGCCTTGCTATGTTATCAACAGCTCTGCAATCTCTAGTGCACTTCTGACCAGTCCTAATGTCACCATCCACAAATGCTAATTTGGGATTTATAACTGAAACTCTGGCCATATTGCCAATGGGAATTTTGCCATTTACTGAAACGCGGCCAGGCTCTGTCCATAAAAAGCAATGCCACTGTGGCGTCTGTGCAGCCTGCTGGCACACTCGGTCTAGTCAGAAGATACGCCTGATATGCTCTGATGAATAACAAAACGTAGAGGTGAAATTTAAAAAGAGCATTTTGTATTCTGTAGAAGTAAGCTGCATCTTAGAAAGGCAGCTCTGGGGCTGGGACAACTGGCTGGCAACCTGGAGATCCAGCATCTCAGCTCCTGCCTTTGCTGGAGAACCACAGCAGAACTTGTCCAAACTGATTAATTTGCTCATCTTCACCAAAAGAAAAATAGCCCTCCCGTAAGTGTGTGAAACCAGCTCAAACATTTCAAATGTCTTTTTGATTCTCCAGTGCAAGGTTCTTGTAATTGCCCATACATTTGACAAATGAGCACTGACTTCGTCAGTATTTCTGTGATTAGTTTATGCATCACTATTCAATGACCCTGTTTTTGCTGTGCTATGAGACAAGAGACCTAGAGGACTTACTCTCAGCATAGGAATTTAATCCACCAGAGTTTTAAGAGATGCACATCAGTAACAAACTTACTGTAAAAAGGGAGGCTTCTGCAGAAACAGTCATAGCTACGGAACACTTTCATTTCTTGTGCAATCAACTGGAAAAATGTTTGGAAATAAGTAACTGATTTCTTCATGCCCCTGCCTGTACACAGGGCTGAGGCTGCATGGTGCTTTCAGGAATGTCGAAGCTTCCATAAATGTTGGAAATTACACCAGTGTGTCAGGTGGAGAGCAAAACTCAGCTCTCCTGAGAGCCACAGGTTAGCTCAACACTGCTGCATTTTCTCTCTTTCCAAAAGCAGTGTTTGGCTCTTTCCCAAGTTCTTTTACATAATTCACTTCTGTTACTGAACGTGTCAGTTTAACCAGTATTCAAATCAACTTCCTCTATATTTTGAATTGATTTTCATACTCCAAACAGATTTTGTGCCTCAGCTGCCAGCGTTTTTTGCAGTCGCATTCAAGAACTTTTGGATATATAAATCAGACAGGTAATTTAGTGAATATTTAAAATTACTGCATTTATTATGTACCAGTCAGCTTATAAACTAGCTTCTTTTCCTCTGGATACCTAAACTGCAAGCTTGGGCCTCAAGTGAAACTCATCTTTAGTGGAGATGGCTCGGTATCACTGTGCAGAAGAACGGGAGCAGGAGACTAACAGGTCAGTACTGAAATGTTTCTTAGCATTACATTAATGTTTGCACATTATTGTTTTATTTCGTGATAAACCTCCTTATTGGCAGCAATGCCATACATTTGCGAAGATTATAAAAACGTGTATATATTTATGCAAAACTGTTTCTTTTTTCTTAAATTTGTTTCCTTCCTTGCACTCTTGCTTACTCTCTTTCCACGCTTTTCCCTCACCAGTGCTCTCCCACAGGAGAGACACCATGTTAGCAGCTTTTCATTAAAACCCAGGGGCTGATACAAAAATGCTAACCATAATTTCAGAATCACAAGTGGAGATTTACACACCTTTTGAAGCTGAACACTTTGGTCCCCTCTCACTGTCTGCTTTTGGCAGACATTTTTTTTTGGTAATAAAAAGGAAATAAAGCATTATATTATATTCAATCATATAACAAGATTAATATTGTAACCTAAATGATCACAATTCTGCTGAACATCTCTTGGTTTTAAAGCAAGGCAATTTATTTTACAACAGTAAGAATTGTAAGTTATTCAGCAAGACAGAGTGGATTTCATGGGCTTTATGCCCTACTTTAAGTCTCTGTGAATGATTAATAGAGACAGATCTTATCAGACTCAAAGGTAGATTCTTGGCATTGTTCAAACCAGGATTAAATAACATTATACTTTTATCTTTCTTCTGGGTTCTAGAAAAGATTTGAAAGAAAGTGATGTCTTGATTGATGTGAATTCAAAAAAAAATATCCTCAGAAGAAAGTCTAGGATTTTTAGCATCAAAGACACAAAAATTAGGTTATTATCTCTCACAGTTCAAGGATTCTTCTGTCACATGCAGTGGTGGTCTTGCCACAATTTCCAATTAAAATGACTTGCATGCTACTGTTTTAGTTTTATGCATTCTAATAAATACTTTATGTATTGTCACTGTGCAGTTTTTCTAAGTCCAACACCTCTCAGCTTTTCCAGAAGGTTTTATTATTTGTGGCAAAGTCTAATACTATTCCAAAACACACAGAGAATCTTGGGGTGCTTTTTCAAGGGAAAAAGACTAGGAGTCATTTACATGCCATCCACATTAGAAAAAATGGAGTTGGTGCTGATGGGCCAGGCATAGACCTGAGATAAAGCCTATTTCTTTTGCAGTAACTGCTGCTTAACTGTGTAAAATTTTGTTTAACTCACACAGTACATGGACTATTACGAAACAGCTTTGGATTAGTTTTCAAAAGTACTATGAACAGGAAGTTTCCCAAAATACTAAATTTTTTGCCTAGCAACACAGTCCTTATAATTAGACTTTAGATATGGGATGTAAGTGATGTTAAAAAGATACGAAGAATGAAACTAGGGAAGAAACATTTGATTGGAATTTATTTACATTCTCCACTTGCTGTTGAAGTACTTATTGCTACTTTACCTGTCCATACCCAATCTTGTAGTATATTGTTCAATGAAGTCATAAAAGTTAGATAGTACAGCAATTTCTATTTATGAGCAACTGAGCATTAGTGCGACATAGACACGACAAACCCCAAGATATGTTCTCATAGGGTGAAAAGCTATTTACATAACTTGGAAGAATGAGAATTCGGGGGAAAAAAATGTACTTTTGAGCAACACCATCGGTCAAGATACAGCTCACTAAAATTCATGGGAAGCAAGAATTTCGCCCAGTTTTATTTAGCGAAGTCCACTAAGTGATAAACAAACAAAAGCCACCAAAAGCAACCCAAACTCTTATGAGCCTGCTACATATGACTTGATTTAAAAGCGGGTTTTGGATAACTTTTGTCAGTTTTCCCTCTACGAGGTTTGCGCCCTCGGGCACTCCCCGGCCGCGCCCCGCACCACCGCGGGCACTCCCCGCCTGCGCGGCCGGGAACCAGGGGAAGGAAGAGGANGAGAAGGAGCAAAAGCGGCTGCGTGTCCCAGCCCATCTCCGTTTCCTTCCGGGTCGCAGCCCACATTCCCACTCCTCCTCCCGATCCCCGGGCCATGGGGGCGGCTGCCGGGGGTGCTGCACCGCTGGAGCCCGGGCTCGGGGTGTCCTTGCCCCGGGGGGCCGGGAGCCCGGCGGCGTCACAGGACAAGCTCTTCTTAATCAAAGGTGCAGACCGCCCGCCCTCCGCTCCTCCCCTCCTCTCCTGCCTTTCCCACGGGTCCGGGACGAGCAGCGCCGGGTGCGGCGTCCCCGAGACCTGCCCCGCCCGTGCCGTAGCCCGGCGTCTTGCTCCACTCTCCCGCCCCCGGGGAGAAGGCATGACCTTGGCTGAGGCTTCTGCACGCAAGAGAGGAAGTCTCTGCAGCGCCGCCCGCCTTTTCCCGCGCCCTCAGGAGCGGCGGTGCCCGTCGCCCTTTCCCGGGGCCGCCGCTCCCGACCAGGGGCTGCTGCGGGCGGCGTGCGGGACGGGCGGCAGGCACGGGCCGGAGGCGCCTCCTTCCCTCGGGGGAGCTCAGCCTGGCGAGGGATCCGCGCCCAGTCCTGGCCGGGCACCCTCGTCGTGGAGGAGCTGTCGGGAAGAGACGGCAGCGCGGGTTCCTAAGGGAGCAAGCCGGTGTCCCGGGCTGGATCCCAGCCGGGAGAACCGCGGCCAGGGCAGAGTCCGAGCCTCCGCAGCCGCACGCACCTGCGGGCGCGCCTACGGCGGGCTGGCTGCACTGTGCGGCGATTAGATTAGATTAGTGACATTATTATATTTTTATATAAGTACATTCCGTCCGCTCTTCTCGCCTGCTCGGGCTGCCTGTGCCTGCCGGCAGAGGCAGAGCTGAGGCGGCCCCGTCCCAGCGCTGCCGGCCGGGACATCCCGGGGTCGGCTGGACAGCCCGGGCGGCCGGCTGGACGGACGGACGTCCCGCAGACAGAAGGGAGGGTGTCCGTGAGGATGCTCGTGTCAGGGCACCGCTCCCTGTCCGCGCTCCCCCTTGCGCTGCTCTCCTGCCCGCCCAGGGAGCCCGTGCGCGGCGCGCCTCCTCTTGGGGGAGAAGGCAGTTTAAGACCAGTTATTATTTCTGAAACCAGGGAAATGTTGGCTACTAGACTTGGAAATGTAAAACGTAGTAGACACGCAAAATTAGGTCAGCATGTGAGGTCTTTGTGCTTCCAGGCAGAAGAGGTGTTTCACAGATTTCATAAGTACGGGAAACTTATTCATCACAATATTCAGATAAATGATTTTTTTAAAGTGAGACCTAACATAACTGCGTTTTGCTTTTTACTTCCTATTCAGACCACTTTTTAATTGCCTAACTGGTATTAGGAAAGGGAAGATAGGATGGGTATCAGTACTTGCAAAGGAATAATGTGTAATTTCCCCTGAAATTTTAAAATTTTACTGAATGGTTTCTCCAGTGCACTAAGTCTTTGTCACAAGCCTTTTTCTTAAAAGTGGTCAGGTATGGCTATGCTTGCCTTTGGTGCAAGAGCTAGAAGGGATCAAGGTACCCCAAGTGGCTTTAGAAGCACTGAAAGAACTGGAAAGTAAGGGTTTTTTTTTTAATGGTGCATTAGAACATACAATGAAGAAAGCTGACTAACAAGTGTTACTTATATTAAGGTTTTGAGAAGTACTGGTGGATTTTCAGGTGACCATTTTAAATGACAGGTGGTGCAACAAAAACAATTACATATCCCTTTTGGGGAAGGGTGAGGCATAAGCACAGAACAATTTTAATAGTCTTTAAATAGTCTAGTCAATTTTAATTGTCTTTAACAAGACAATTTTAATAGTCTGGTTCTGGAGCAAGAGAAATGTCAGAGTACTGTGGAAAAGCATCCTGAAATTTGAATTATTTTTTATGTGTTTGTATTGAAAATGCATATATCTGCCATTATTTTCCAAATGCTCTATTTCATAGAAACAATTCTTCTTCTGGCTATTGTGCCCTATTGAGTTAACATAAAAAATGTAGATAACTGGACTTTCCCCATCAGTATGTTCTAACAGATGTTAATTTTTCAAGCTTGATTTTCTTGATTTTCCCTTAAGTAGCAAAATACTGATTTTTATTTCTTCAACTATTCTTGGCAGGTGGAATTTTTCTAGGTACTGTTGCTACAGCAGGAATGATCGCAGGTTTTGGCACCACACTTGCCATGACAAAAAAGAAGAACCCAGACTGGTTCAGTAAGGTTTGTTCCTTTTAAGTTGTTTTCCAGTAATGATATGCAGGAAATAGGAATGCATCAAATGCTTTATAGACATGGTGATGTATGTGGAGTTTGGCAAAGTTGATTGTAAGAGCTCTAGATTTAATTGAAGTCAGTAGGGGTAGAATTAATTTAAAAATCAATTCAGAGTTGGCAGTGCTAAATACTTTTGAGTTTGAAACTAGCAGGAGTGTGTAACCCTTCCACTGTTTGCTGGAATCACACTACTGCTATATAATGGAATATAATTAATGGTGTGCTTTGGTTCTATGATGTGAACACACTTCAGACATGAGGCTGAATCACCTCAGTGATCCAGTTCACCATGCAGTGCCACAGGGTTACAGTGAATGTGGAAGCAAGGTAAATGCAGTAAGTAAGGATGGGAAGGAGCAGGTAGAAGGCCTGTAAGTTGTGGAATGTGTGAGTGGAATGATGTAGTCAAAATTCAAGATCTCCTCTACCATCCCAATGTCTGATCAAGGAGAATGAGATTGGCTTGGTACTATGAGATCTGATGGCCAAAACTAATCTGATCTCATGCAATTACTAACAGGATCCACTTGTGCATTCTGAAGAAAAAAATTGCAAAGCTAGCAATTATACTATGTTGGTATATTAATCTCAAACATGGCACATCTAATCAAAGGAAGCTTTTTCCCTCACTGATGCTTCGTTACTGCTGAAAATGTCAAAAATAGGCCCTTAAAATTGATCAGTCTTGTCCCCACCAAACTCTTAAAATGCAACATGTGTTAAATAACTGATCAATTCTCTAAGAACATCTTTATTTTTAAAATGTTAAATCAATAATATATGAAGTTAATTCAGTACATATCAGGAGAACAAATTCTTCCATTGCACTTTATATCAGAACCTTTGTGTCTGGTCACCTGTAATCTCCCTCTGTGGTCATCCTATTTTCCACTGTAGGCTGCTGTGGCATCTCCTTTACAGAAACAGTAAACATTAATTTCTTTTTTGAAACAGGCAAAAAAAACTTGGTGAGAAGTTATTTCACAACTTATGGAAAAATGTTACAATACAGAAATTTTCTCTCTTTTTTTTAATAACATCTTCTTTAAACTTCCTTTCTTTTGAGCAATGCATTTTTTCCGGCTTGCACTTACTCTTGCATGTCTGAGCTGTCCTGTGAGTGTGAAATTTAGCAAGAGTGACATTGCATTGATATCCAAGAATATATATGCTGGGATTTTTGCTGAAAACCATATCTGCTACTATCTGTGCAAGTGAATTATAGTAGTTTGCTAGCAAAAATCTCTGATTCCTGGGCCCCTCAAATACTGCAAAGTGTAGAAAGACTTTTTTGTCAAGGTGCTTGTAAGTGAGCAATTCATAAAAAGGGAAGGCTAGACTTGGAGAATGGCATAACTCTCTATAGAAGCTCTCTGAGGAACCAATGAGGTATTGCAGTAGCTTTCTTAAATTTCTAGTTACTTGCTGCAAGTAAATTTTAATGATACATCATGTATAATAACAAAAAGGTAACTGTGAATGACTACAGATGATTGCATCTTTCTTAGATGTTCAATGCCCAAGTACTATTTTTATCCATATTAAGGTGAGGATGTAGTTTGACAGGTACTTTAAGCCAACATCAGCCAGCACTGGTGTTGAAAGAATTAATTCTACTAGCCCTTAGTTTCTGGCAATTCGTTCCTGTTCTTGTGAAGGGACCAATTCTTGTGCCTCTGGTTTAGTGAGACAATCCTTGTTAATTCTATGAAGGTTTTTTTATTTCCTACGTAAGTTTTAGTCCAAGTGAGTTTTCTGATCCACTTCACTGCATGATTGCAGTGACTGCTCTGTCACAGGCTTGGGGCAAGTTGTGAAGGAATAAAAATTGTTGCTCGGTATTTGGGAAGAAATACGAGATGTGTTCTTTCAGTATCTTTTCCAGCTTGTGCCATTTTTGTATCAGTGAAATGGTGGCATGCAAGTCAAGTAGGAACAGGAAGCAAGTGTAGTGCAGCCTGTGACAGATTTAAATAGTTGTAGGGTAGAAAAAAATGTAACAATTTAGAAGAGAACCTGGAGCATCACAGCATCGTGGCTTCATGACTGCATTCAGACTTACAGGAAGCAATAGTATGAGACCCTACTCTTGTAGGGTCAACGTTACTAGCAAGAGATAAAGCTGAAATTGCACCTACTGTACCTCTTCCATGGTAGTGAATTAAGGTAAATATAAGCATTTGTATGACTGGTGCCCAAATTGACTTTTAACTGAGATGATGTAATTCTGTTTAGTGATGAACCACTACAGAGACCTTCAATTAATAAATCACTGGAGAGGAGGGTGTTAAAATGCAGTGCTCAGCCTCCTTGTGTTGTGTCCAATTTTACCAGCATTTTTCCAGGTGTTTAATGTTACAATGGATTAGGTCATGCAAAACAGTGAACACAATGAATACAATCAGCCAAAACAGTTGAGCACGCTTTTTTAAGCACTACTTCCTTTTAGACACACTCTGTGCTTACAGGCCTGTGTCTTTTCCCACTTCCTGTTTATATATTCTAGGAGAAAAGAAAAACAAAATACAAAACAGTATATATTTGGAAAACAAGTAAGCTAATTCTGCCCTATTTTTTTGAAAGATTCAAGTATTGGTTCAAAGCTTATTTTTTAAATTAGAGAATGTGTAAAAAACAGAAGCAGTAATCATGAGAAAACACTCTGCACATTGAATAAATAATGTTTGTGAATAAAACTCAGTTCTCCTAAAAATGCTTATTTGTTGGTGACATCTTTGTCTCCCATGCTACTGTTGTCCTTTTCAATTTTTTAGCATTTCATTGATCAACTTTCTTGATGCTCTGAACAGTATATCTGATAATCATATAACAAACTGCCCTGTTTACAGAAACCCTTACCTGTGTCCTCAGATATTATGAGGAATCAGCCTGTGATTGAACCTTATTTGACTGCTGTCAGTAAAACCAGGTTGATTGTTTCCATTGACCACTCTTTTTCTGAGACAACCAAGCATTTAAATAGTATTCGGGTAGTTTTTTTGCCAGCAATTTTCACAGATAATGACTACTATTTAAAGATTCTGTGCAGAGGATATTTTTGTCCATTCATTTCCCATCTTCCAAATAGGAGATTTTTTTTCTGTGTGTTATGTATGGTTAGACTATGGAAGCAGGAAAAATGTCAAAAAATAATCAGCATTTCAGATCTACTCAGAGCAATATCTACTGCAGGAGTTATAATAGTTCATTATCTGGGCTAAGGAAATAATAGGACCTGGCATTAGAGTGTGACTAGAGATCTCTGCTGTTTGTGTGTATGCTTATTGAGCATTGTTTCTGTTAGCAGCTTCCACTTTGGGATGTCTAAATGGGAATAAATAAGGGTCAAGACACATTTTACTTGTGCCCTTTGCAAACGTGTGTTTGTCCTTGGATAGCTGTGTCTACAGCTAAATCTTAGGGAAAGTGTTAATTCTGAGGTCTGGCTGAGGATAATTCTAACATTTCAATAAATACAAAGCCAAGAGGAGAAAAACTACTGATGCTATTTGACTGACTGTAGTAGTAGTAGACACCAAATATGTTTAATTGCATCAAAGGAGAAAGAGAAGCATTTAAAAAAATGTAAAAAAATTCAAGTCTTTTCAAAACAAGAGTACAGTTCTTTGACATGTTTGGGAGAAAATTTTTTTGATCCTCCCACAAGTTAATTCAGCTTTTCAGTATTTTAGTCTGTAAATGAAATGACTCTTTGTTGAATATAGTTGTATGCTTGCTGTCTCATGTTACCTCTGAGCAATAATTAGGCTTTTCTCCAAGATACCAAATAAGTAAGTAGGACTCTTACATTTTGTAGGGACTGTATGCACCCATCTTTAATAGTTACCATCTGAAATCTATGTTTCCATGTGAGGAATTAACCAGTGATCCTCTGGGGGGAAAAAATCCTCATAATGACAGTTACCACTGTGAGCAAGAATTATTTCTGTCTTACTGCTGTTGTGGGCTGCACAGGTTGAAGCTGTCCTGTACCAAGTGGGCCTTGTGAGCTGGGCATGACTGGCTAACAGCGGGTGTGAGGTGCACATTGATTGATGCCAGCCAGTGTGTGGCTTGTGCCTTTGGAAGCTGCAATGTGCATTTATGTTCTGTGATAGGTTTCATTGTGGTTGAGACCCCATCATGACTGAGGCTCCATTCTTCTTCACCTGAGGTAGCTTTTCCAAGTCACAATGTTTTGTGTTTTCAGGAATTGTCTCATGGCAGGCTTTTCTGCAGAAGTTAACAGTCTTAACAAGTGGTTAAAATCACCTACTCTTGTTTCTGACAAAAATGAGAAGTTTGGAGACTGCAGAGCATTTTCAGTGTTGCTTCTTGGGGAACTCTGCAGAGGGATGGGTTCACTGATGTCATTTGCTCTTTACAAAATTTTCCTAAATAGTTTCCTGAGGTGCTTCAGAGTTGTAGCCCCTTGAAATTAGTCCCTGGGTCACTGATATATTCTCTGAGTGTCCAGCTAAAAGCTGCTCATGTTCCTCCAGTTTCCTAATGTGCTGTTTCAAAAGTGCAGATAAAGACCTATAGGGCAACGGTTACCCCCGACAGAAAAGTACCAAAGTCAATAAGGTGTAATGGTTATGTTCAGACATCACTGGCACGAGGGCTTGTGACTGGTTTCGATTCAGTTTTGTATTTTGACTGGGTAATTGAGCCTTGGATTCTTGTGTCCATGAAATGGCTAACTCCAGCATTTCTGGGCAATGAAAATCATTCCCAGGTGGCACTGGCAGCCATGAAAGCTGGTTCTCTTAGGAAGGCAGCTCATCCAGCCCTTGGCTTGTCCTTTGGGTGTGCTGGTCACGTTAATACAACTGGCAAGTCAGGAAAAAGTCTAAATCACCAAGTTAACTTGTTTAGTTCTTATTTTTTCCCAGCTGTTGTTCATTGGCTTGATTGCTTTATTTTTGGTCCTAGGGGGTTACTGCCACAGCTGCATTACCAGAGAGTGGTTCATCACTGGCTTTACGAGCCCTAGGATGGGGCTCACTCTATGCATGGTGTGGAGTTGGATTGCTGAGTTTTGCCATCTGGAAGGCTCTGGGTGTGCACAGTGTGAGTATGATCCCCTCAACTACCATATTTTTCCTTGGATGATGCATCTTGGGATGGCATCTCTGTACTACTTCAACCTAAGAATTACACTTTCACCCATCACACGTAGAATGACTGACCAGAATGTGTGCACACAGAGGAGGTGTTCTTGGATCTGGAAAAAATAGGATATTGTGGGAGGAGACAGTTTTGGGGGAGGAACAGTTTTGTCTTGCTTTATATTTATTTGCACAGATGTTTCAGATACTTCACAAAAGAGCCAGTGCTAATTTAGAGACTAAAATAGTAGCTGCAAACTTTATATATGCTTTGCTTGTTGAATTGAAGGCTACCCCCTGAATCCTATCTTTAGAGCAATCTATTTATTTGTCCAAGTTCTATTTTTTGCATCAGGACACTGGGGACATAAGAAAAACTGAAAGGAAACTGGGTTGCTTTCTAGAAGGGACAAGGGGACATAAGATTGACTATCATGTGGTATAGAATAGGGAGTGGTCCATGACATGCCACGTCAAGGCAAAGAAACTCAGGAAGCATCTGTACATTCCGGGAGGCGGCAGCTATCTTTAGTAAATTGATTATGTTCCAGTCTTTCACAATATTGAGTGTGAACACTCAATCAAGTTCATGTGAACATTTTTATTTGCCCTGAGTAATGAGCCATGACTTAAGAGTCCCCTGCAGCTAGAAGTTTGGCAGAGCTATTTGCATCCTCTTTAGGACTAGGAATGAATAGACGTTCTGTATCTTTCATGGCAAATTATATATTCAGCAAAGAATATATAAAGAAGGAGGAAGAAGATACTACTTCACCTCAGTACAGTTCTCATTAATACCTTTATTCAAGTTCTCATTTCTTGTCAACTCTGTGGGTGCATCCTACTACACAATCTTTCCTTTATTCCTTAGTTTTCAATGTTGATTCTCAATAGGAGCCAGTGAAGGAAGGCAAAATGCCGTAAAAGCATAGCAGGTTATAAGAGGCAGCTACAACACATTTTTAAACTGAGTCCTCCATGTGAGGCTGTGGTGTAATGTCAGACAACAGGAGGGAGGAAGAGTGGGAGTGCTGGTTTATACTCTCTGCATGCTGAGCTACAACAGTTCACTCCATTTACAGTCAGTCAGATCATCAGTGAAAAGGATTCATTTCACATTATACTGCTGATTCTTATTTTTTGTTCTGTCAGAGTGTTTCTGGTCCCGCTGAAGGACAGCAGAATCTGTCTCTAGTCTGCAATTCACATTACCTGTTTCTCGCTAAGCTTAATTTTTACTTCTTTGAGCAGTGCTGGCCCAGACCCACATTGCAGCCCTGTGAGGCTGCTTTTGTTGAGACTGCCTGACAGGGAACACCCACATAAGCCCCAGGACATGTCTAAGTTTGATGGGGCTTCTTGTTACTTCACAGCAGTGGCTCTTGTGACAGAATCACACTACAGGCGTTTTAGAGAATTGTCACATGTTCCTGGTCAGAAAGCTACACCTTATTATATTCTCTGTTGTGTTAGTGTTGAAGGGAGGTGAGAGAAACTATTTTAAGAGGCTCTTGCACTTGTCTGGTGTTACTGGTTTCTGTTGTGGAGTGCCAGCGTTTCACTGTAGCGCACAGATGCTGAAGGAAGTAGGTTTCTGTCAAGAGATGATTTGGAACAGTTCTCTCTGCTCTCCGCTGACATATTTATTGCATTCACTCTAGACTTCTAAATTTTCACAGCAGAAAGGAAACACATTCCATAGTGCTACTCGTTATTGCAAAATCAAAAATTAGCAATTTGTAAATTTCCTGTCACACATTTTTTTCCATTTTACTGTGTATGCTTAAAATTGCTGGAGGTACAAAAATAGAAGCATGTTGTATTCTGACCAAAGAGGCTCATTAACATTAAAAATATATTTATAGAATTAGTTGCCTTTGATTTTTGATTGTTGTTGACACTTTTTGCCTACTGCTTTAACATAACACTTGGGAGGAAACATTGGCTGTTGAAAGACAGTATTTTTGTGCTTAAACATCGTCTTCCTGAACAGTTGAGATTAAATAAGGTTTATAAACTGGCTGGAACATCATTAGTTCTGGACTCCTCAACATACGGTCATTTTAAGAAGGGCCTGTTTTTATTTGATGTGTTTCCCTGTTTCAGGACATTCTGATACTTCTGAAAATTCCTAATTGCTATCATGTGAGCAGAGATAATAGATTAACAGTCCATTACAATGCTGATTTTTGAAAACTCAGATGTGTATTTTACGTCTATTTATTATATATCCACAAAAAACAAATAAAGTTTTGTTTGTAGGAAACTGAAGTTGTCTCTGAAATAAAGTTTCTTTCCACATAAACTGTTCAGACCACAGAAGACACCTTAGATTTTGCACTAAGCGCAGAATTTTCAAATGAACAGTTTCATTTCTGTTAAGGATTTTAAAAGGAGGCTCTTACAGATTTACTTGAATAAAATGTCTTGAGTCTTCAGTGTAGTTGCGTGCTGCGAATTCACTGGCTCTGTAGTACATGCAAGTTCCCAATACTTGTAGAATTTCAAGTCACAATTTCTAACCTAGCATCAGATACCAGTATTTGAAAGGTATCAAGGCTCACTTTAGCCTCTCAATGTGCTATGCTGTATGTGACCTGGGGGGTGACCCGACTCATTTTGGTACCAGGAATCTGTGTGAACTTTACAAGTAAAGCTTTGGCATCTGGACAGAGAAGAAAAGGTTCTGCCCAGCCTCTTCACCATAACAGTAATGAGTTGCCCTTGGGTACTGCTAATTAATGACCTGATCCTCCTAAGCAGCAGCTTCATTTGTTTTAAGACTTAGAGTATCAATAACATTTTTGATCGTTAATACAGTCTTTTGATATTAAATTACAAAGGATAATAAAATTATGATTGTAAGCACTGCACGTGTTTCATTTAGCAAACAAGGAAGCTGCTTTTGTTGCAGATCGGAGTACCTCAATCCCATTGCTTTCTCAAATCCATTGCCAGCTCTGTCCCTGTGACTATCTTGGTGGGATCCTGGCAAATAAAGGACTTCCACTTGCAGAGTTTGAAGGGTAGTTCTAAGTCAAGTAAGTCTGAATTGTTAAGTGTTTGATACCTCCAGACATCTGAAGGAGTAAAATAGGGAGGCCACAGTGGAAAATCAGATGCGATGGATTGGCAGCAATCACACCAAAAGGAGCCAGAGAGCGAGGAGAGCTGTTTTGGCAAGGAAAGGCATTGGGCAGTTCCCCTCCTGGCCGGCCATCCCGCCGCTGATGTTCGTGCACAGCGCGGCTTGGGCTGGCCGTAGCGGGGGAAGGAGAGCAGAGCTGGTCCGTGGCTTTGGAGAGGGGCGGCGCATGGTGCGCTCCCTGCTTTTTGGGCTTTGCGCGTGCCAGCCCCATCCCGCCAATGGCGCAGCGGGATGTGCAGTCGCTGTCCCTGGGCGCGTCCCTCCCGCACGCCCGGGAGGGCAGAGCTAA
>VXBA01001030.1:191703-203479 GCA_013399895.1 Serilophus lunatus | reverse complement strand
ACCTTATTAATTCTGTGTGTGTTACTGGCTGAAAGACAAAGAGTAAGACTAGATTCAAACAGTCCTGTATAGATTTATCTTTGTTATGATTTATCTTTGTTATAAGAATGTTTCAGAAAAGCAACCCTTCTTGCAGATTTCCAAGAATAAGGTTACTAGATTCTCTCCATGGATTTGCAAGTTTGATATTACAGAACAAGAAAATGAAGTGCAATCTGGTTTTCATTTTCTTCTGAAAATTTTAGGAAATAATACAGGGAGGCCACCTATTAACATCAGCTCCATTTCATATTGTACAAGGTGCTCAGACAAAAGCACCTAACACCCGTTTGGATGCCCCAGGGTTTGAAACACAGATCCAGGACAAGCAGCTGTGACACCACTGTAAAGATAGATCTGTACTTGCCCAGCAACTGGAGACTAGATCTCATCTCCTACAACACTTCAGGTGTCATTAGACACTCCTGTTCTGTCTTCTTAATCAAGCACAGGATGCTTTCTGCATTCTTGTGTTAGAGTGGTAGATACTAAATCTTAATTGGACGGGAACAAAATCTTTCAAAATTTTTATATTTGTCTTTATTGTATAATAAATTAATTATTTCACTGTTTAAAAATTACTGCTGTATTTCTAATTTCTCTTAAACTGTTTTAACTCCTAGTCATCATACCTTGCAATGCTTTTCCACAGTAAAGGCCCTGATTGTCTTTCTCTTCCCCAGAAAACATTGCAATGCTTGAATGTTTAGTACTCACACAACTCTGGGACCACTGAATGTCATTTCATTCAAAAGAAAATCTTATCTAGTGTTGGAGATGTTCTTTTCACATAAAATATAATTTTGCATTGATGTTTTGACTTCCACTGATCTAGGTTAAACAACGATAATGTGACCATTTGTGAAGTTCTTATGTGTCAGTGTATATATCCCATTTTTATCTTATGAGTACTTTTCTAGTTGTAACCTTTAATTCAATTTTGAATGTTCATTTCACAGCAAGAACATGACACCTTCTGAGTCACTGTTCCTGGTGAGCTCTGAAGTAACTATGCCTAGCTGACAGTTGCTAACTTTGAAGAGTTCTGTACTCAGATGACAACACAAAACTGAAATATGAAATTGCTCAGTTAAATTTCATCAGAATATTTAAAAAAAAAAAAAAAGCCAAATCAAAACTAAAACAAAAGTACAGTTGTGGCCAACAATATGCACCTTCCCTTAAGAATGAACCACAAGATGTGTCATGCACAAGGAAAATTAGTTTGTTTATTATAAACTTCTTTTATGCTCTACAAATATTTTACATTTTTCTAACTGCTTATGGATAACTATAGTATCTATCACAGTGTAATTTGAGCGTCTCTAAAAGTAATAGGGTGGTTCAAAGGGCTCCTTCCACTGATTGGAGGTTTCACTATCTGCCTTCTCTTCAGCCAAACAATCTCTCCATATTTGGTGCTTCTGAGCTCCCTGTCTTCAGTGTAGCTCTGTCCTTCTAGTTCTTCCTGATCTGGTTCTTCCATCTGTCATGTGCAGATCACCAAAAACCTAAGCAAACTTTTAATGCATTCTTTCATATAATGCCACATACAGTGTCAAACTATCACATGCAAACTTTCCAAGTCAGTGGAAACCAATAAACTGCCACTTACAAGCTGATCAGGCTAAAAAGACTGAGAGCTGAAATAGCCAATGTAACTCGAATCAAAATCAAGACTTCTAATGATTACAAAATTCTGCATTAATGATGGTGTTTGGGATTTCGATAACTTTCTATATATGTAATTTTCCTGCTCTACTTCTACTGCACATACAGATGAGTGTCCACATCCATATAAGTTACCTAGCTGAGATTAACTCCTTGCTTTGTTGACACAATCAACATTACCAGAAAAATTTGATTTCTACAGTCAAGGGAATGGGGGGCATAAAGGTAGAAGAGACATTAAACAGCTGTTTTAATTGTTGAGATAATTACTTTCAATATCTAGATAGTTGGACTATGGTCTTCCGAAAATTACTCCAAACAGTATCAGGCATGCCATTAACATCTGAGAGACACAGACCATGAGTCTTTCCACAAGCCAAGGAGACTTAGATAATCACAGACCCAGTGTTCTAAGGTCATCATAGGAGATTCACACTGTTGCCACAGAGGTCAGAAGGAAACAGGCTAAATGAAACATAACCAGAGAAAACTTGAGAGAGAAAAAAAATAAGGCATCTTATGCCTGCCTTTCAAAAGTATACTTAATGATCTTATTTGATTTTAGAACTTCCAGGAGAACACCACTAGCAAGAAACCAATTGTGCCAAACCTGGTTGTTTTATATCTACATAATCCTTTCTATGAACAGTTGCTGATTCTACCAAACTATTGCCCTGACAACAGTGGCACTCTGATGTAAGATGTCAATACATGGCTTCTTAAGAGGTAAAAAATTGGAAGGAAATATCTTGCATATTACCAGAAGCAAAGCTTCAAACAGACCTGCACTGATTTTTTCCATAGTTTCTGATGGAATGTGCTGTTTTTGTAAATTAATATTTTTCATGAGACTGTTTCAATTAGATTTTATGTCTTCCAATTCAATTGAGAATTGTTTCAGATTGCTTTGCACCAATTGAAATATTTAATTGAACTAAGGAACTTAAAATATTGTATTCGAAAAACTCCTTGAAATTGAGCTTTAGAACATTGAAAGTTTCTTGTGCCTAAGAACTGGCCCCTGCAGAACTATTATTTCCAGAAGACAGTACAACAAAGCTGACAACAATGGGCAAAATCTCAGGGACATAATGTTGAGTACATTATGCAAATTCTAATACCTCTAAAAAACTTGAAACTTCATGGTGAGCTTGAAATTTTGACTGTCAATAACTTTTATGTACTCAAGTCACTCTCTGGCAAGGTGTGAAGTATCAAGTTTGTGTGAATCCTGACACGCTCAGTTGCACATGTGCTACACAGATACATCAAAATGAGTATGTATGTTAAGATATTAAGGCTTTAATACCATGAGTAAGAGCACTCTTTTAGCAACGTCTTTCAGTCTAAAGTAAACATGATGGCAGTGAAACATTGAGAATATCATATTTTCAGCTCTAAAGCAACAATTCAAAAGAAGCTATCCCATATACTGAAAATATGTTATTACAGGAATTAGAGGGTATCCAAGGATCATTGTTCAGTAGTTATTTTTCAAGAAATATCACTTCACAGATGCTAAGCCTGCACATTTACCATTATTAGGAAACCTACAATTATGAAAATTCTCAGGCCTTCAAACTATCTTCTAAAATACCTTATATTTTCTCTTCCTGTTTTGGACCATAACAAATTCTTTGCACTGGATTCTTAGCTCCTGTGAACAGAAGCAAAATGATACTAAGAAGAGAATCAAGTCTTCAGAGCTTTTATAGGACTAATTCAAAAGAACTGACATTTTCAGTTAGTATAAACCATCTGAACACACCATCCTAACATAAAATGGTTCTGTGAATCACTATAGCAAATCTGGCTGAGTGAGGTTGTTCTTATTCGTAAATACTTGCCACTGATGTCGTGCAAATTGTTGTCCAATTCTCTTAAGTAAAGTATAAATACTGGTAGTTGTTCAGTATGAATGGATATCTAATGAATACTAAAGAAAAGCTCTGGATCGAAAGTGTTGGGTCGTTTTTTTCAAAACTTCTATAACTTTACAATAAAATGGTTTCTGTATTTTCTGGGATTAAAAAAGAATCTGTTCTGTTTACTACATAGTCATTTACATTCTGGCTTTAGATTTTCAAGAAGATGAAAAGTCTGTTTCCATTAGCACTAAAACCAAAGAGAGGCTTTCACCCTAGAAATGTCAGGGGCCATTACTTTCTGTAGAGTCTGAAAGCACGGCATCTGTTGATGTCAGAAATGGGCAACATGTCTATCCATAGAAGAGCAATGAGGCCTGTGAAAAGAATTAGTAGAAAGCCAGGCAGTGTTGTTTTTATAGATGGCAAGTATTAGCACTGGTAAGTAAAGTACCAAATTTCCCTTCCCTAAGGAAGAAATACATGACTGAAAAAAGCCACTTGAGCCAAGCTATTTATTTTGCAGGAATGAAGAGTAAATGCTTTGTATGGTAAGGCAATGTGGTTTCCAAAGTTTGTAACACACTTCAGATGCAATAGATAAACACAATATTGGAATGTGATGCTGCACTTCAAGAAGCACTTCAAATAACAAGCATTTACTTGAGCTAATTTTTTTCTTGTTGTTGTATATTCCAAAAGGCATTTTTTCAGAAAGATATTATGCTTAAGAAACAGATGCTAAGCTAAATGTTCATGAGAAAATACCAAATTAATAAAATTTCAGAATTGTTAGAATGTGAACTATATATTTTTTTACTATTTACACTTATTTTTTTTCTATTTAGGAAAACTTAACATGGATAGCGACATTAATGTGTCCAAGGCTTTGTAAAAGCATTTTATATGCATTTTCTCAATAGTCAGATGCTTAATATGCATGAATTTTTATAGACTCCATGTCTCAAAACAGGCCAATGTAGACTAATCATGTAAAAAATTTTGTGGCCCATACATACACAACATACACCCTCAGATCTTTCCTGCTATTTAAACATCTTTTAAAACTGAGTCTATATCAACCTAAAATTTTCATTTTCATGTATTTGGGTTACAAAACCACCACAGATGTATGTGGGAGGGCTTGCATTTTTATCACAGATATCCTTATTGTTATAAAATTCTTTTATTCAGCAAAATAAACTTTCAGTGATTTTAGGTGCATAACCATATCTGTTGCAAGTATGCCTGATGACAGTAATTGCCACCATGGCCATGAGTCATATCAAAAATGAATTTTTTTTCAAGGCTGTGAAATTCATTTTTTTTTAACTGAATTATAGATACTTCATTTTAAATATAGACTTTGCTTGGAAAATTCTCGTAACAGAGCTCTGACCACCCACTCAATGGTTTTTATTAGCTTTGACCTTAAAGTAAACACTGTGAAATGAAATTCGGAAATCAGTAAAATGAAAGTGTAATGCAGAAAGACAAGACTTCCCTGAGAGTTTGAATAAAGCCCTAACCTAATCTCTTTTTTTCCAGTCATTAAAGATATGACCATAGTGCACAGAGTGCACAAGACCATAACACTGGTAATCCAGTTTTTGAGATGAAGAGCAAAAGTATTTCATAAAGCGTGTGAAGGACTTTTTGGATTTTGCCAGGAACATTCCTTGACAATCTCATAAACTCTTAGCAGATCTCTTTATCATCTATTGGAGAGAAGAATGAGAATATAGAATCATAGAATTATACAAGTTGGAAAAGATCATCAAGATCATAAAGTCCAACCATCAACCTAGCACTACCAAGTCCACCATTAAACCATGCCTCTGAGTGCCACATCTACATGTCCTTTAGACATCTCAAGGAATGGTGATTCAATCACTTCCCTGGGCAGCCTGCTTCAGTGCTTGACAACTCTTTCAGTGAAGAATTTTTTTTTCTAATACCCAAATTAAGCCTCCACTGGCACATCCTGGGGCCATTTCCTCTCATCTTGTTACTCGAGAGAAGAGGATGACCCCCACCTCACTACAACCTCCTTTCAGGCAGTTGCAGAGAGCAGTAAGGTCCCCCCTGAATCTCCTTTTCTCCAGGCTAAACAACCACAACTCCCTCAGCTGTTCCTCATAACACTTGGGCTCTAGAACCTTCACCAGCTTTATTGCCCTTCTGTGGACACATTCCTGCACCAAAATGTGTTTCTTAAGAAGATCAAGACTAATCACAAGATTCAAGATGTGGCTTCAGCAGTGCCAGTTCTGGGGGGGATGCTCACTGCCCTAGTCCTTCTGGTCGTACTATTTCTGATCCGAGCCAGGATGCCATTGGCCTTGGACACTTGGGCACACTGTCGGCTCACATAAGGCAAACTGTTACCCATTACTCCCAGGACCTTTTCTGTCAGGCAGCTTTCAAGCTCCCCAGCCTGTAGCTTTTGGCCTTGTTGAACCTCATACAATTTTTTGTGGCACATCAATCCAGCCTGTCCAGATGTCTCTGCAGAGCCTTCCTGGCATCTGGCAGATCAACACTCCCACCTAACTGTATGTTGGGTGCAAACTGACTGAGGGTGCACTCAATCCCATTGTCCAGATCATTGGTTAAGACATTAAACAGGACCAGGCCCAATATTAATCCCTGGAGAACGCCACTGGTAACCAGCTGCCAATTGGATTTACCTCCATTCACCACCACTCTCTGATCCTGGTCATCCAGCTGGATTTTTACGCAGCAGTGGTAACAACTATCCAAGCCATGAGCAGCCAGTTTCTCCAGAAGAATGTGAGAAACAGCATCAAAGGCTTTACCAAAGTCCAGGTAGATAGTATCCACTTCATCCACTAGATGGGTCACATTGTCATAGAAGCAGAGCAGATTTGTCAAGCTGCTCTGTCAGATAAGGACTTGAATTTCCTAAACCTGATACCCTGGCTTATAGAAACAGTTTTTATTGTCTTTTACAGCACTATACAGATTAAGTTCTAGTTGGGTTTAGATCTTCTAATTTTCTCCTTTCATAACTTCATGATGTGAGTTGCCTGCCTCTTTTTCTGGATGTCATAAACTCTCCTTTCTGCCCTGAGTTCTACACAAAACTGCTCAGCCAGGCATTGTTCTTCGCTGCCATCTTGTCTTTTTACACATAGGGACAGCATGCTCCTTCACCTTTAGGATTTCCTTCTTGAAGAATATCTAGCCTTCCTGGAGTCTTTGCTCTTCAGGACTGCCTCATAAGGAACTCTGTCAATCAGACTGCTAAACAGGCTAAACTCTGCCCCACCAGAGGTCCAAAATGGCAGTTCTGCTGACTCCTTACTTCTCCAAGAATTAAAACTCTATAATTTAGTGATGACTGTGCCTCACGTGATGTCCCACCATCACATCACATCACATCACATCACATCACATCACATCACATCACATCACATCACATCACACACAGATCCTTCTCTGTTCATAAACAGCGGGTCCAGCAAGCGATTTCCCTAGTTGGCTCCCTCAAGAGCTGTGTCAAGAAGTTTTTTCCATGCATTTCAGGGACCTCCTGGACTGTTTCCTCTCTTCTGTATTGTATTTTCAGCAGACATCTGGTAAGTTGAACATGCAGATATTGGATACACTATACACTAAAAGTTGCATTTACTTCACAAGGCCTGGATTTTACTCACTGTGCCTAAAATTGCTAGTAAAAGACATTCAGGACCTTGGGTAAACATTGCTAGAAATTATGGAACCTCTCAGTAGGGACACTTAAAAAAAAAAGATGTCACAAACTCACAAGTGTACTCTGTGTTCAATGTATCATGTTAATTGAATTGTTATCACAGTGTTGTTTTTTGCATCTCTATCTAATTGGAATACATTTCATTGTGGTTTTAGCCATAATAAGCATATGAAAAGTCTTTCTTGAAGGACAGTGGAATGGATTCTGCAGCTTTTGATACTTTTTTTTGTTTGGTTTTGTGTTTTGGGTTTTATTTGATGTTTCTTTGTGCTTCTTTTTGTTTTTTGAGCTGTAACCAGGAATACCAGAAATAAGAAAACTAAAAAATTAATAAAATCTGCATTTATGGATTTCAAGAAACTTTGGGGTTTAACTGAATCTTAACTTGATTTTTCTGTCACTAGCATTGATGCAAACAGTAAAAATTTACTTACAATTTTCCACTGTAGATCATTTTAGAAGAGTTATGTATTGTAAGCCTGAATACCACATGCAATAATTCATAGTACAGCAATCCATATGCTACACATCTCTGTTAATCTGCTGAGTGAAAATGCTAAACTAGGAACAGATGAGAATACTGGATTTATTGTGACAATGTATTTTGGATTTCTTCGTTGCTTTCCTCACTTAAAAACATCTTAATTCTAGATATTACTCTTAGGTAAATACTTATTCATTACTTCTTGTTCTTTTCTCATGAAAATTGGTCTGCCCAAATCACCAGTTTAATATTCATTACAGGTCATCCTTTAAGTATTGCAATACTTAGTGCTATCTCTAAAGAAACAGAAATTAATTGAGTAGATGGTAAATACAAACATAAGTCTGCAGGGGAATATATCAGGAAGTATTGCGAATATTGCTTTAAATCCTTCTTCCAAATTAAAGCTATAGAAAGTTGAAATAAAACAAGAAGGAATCTTTGGCTCACGCATATAGCCAAAATTTCCTAACTTTTAAAACTGAATAAAAGCATAAGTATTGATGGACTCACATCTGGTTATATCTGGCAGAAGTCAGAAGGGCACATGTACATATACTAGCTAGGGGATCTATGTAGAGCGTTGGTTATTGGCAGTCCATGTGGCCTTGTCTCCATCTTTGCTGACTTAGCTCAATTTAGAACACAGTCTAGGTGTCACACACTTGCCCATGAGCCTGCTAGGTGTCCTAGTTTTCCCAGCTTAGGCACAGACTCTGTGAATGCCAAACCTCCAGTCATGTTCACGAGACATAGCCAGTGTGTTCAAAATTCCTATTTTATGGAGCTCATTTCTGGATGTAATATGAATTTAAAAAATTATATTGTTTTTGTTAAAAAGAGATAGTTTTGCTTATCATTTTCATCTTAGTCTCTAGTTAAGGATATAGCAATATCTTAACTGAAGAGATAAACAGTCCTAGTCTTTCTGAATTGCTTGTAACCGAGAAATGAATTTAACAAGGCATATGTTGACAATTTTGATTTGTCACTCAGCATTTTACTAAGCCAGTCACTTATCATGTACTAATATGCCTGATTGCAATACCTGTGATGACTTTTAGACATACCTTCACTTTTCCATTCACCCAGAGAGTGAAACTATACTTCTGCAATCACCACCTAGTTTTTTATCAGTCAGTCATAGCGGGAAGCTTTATTAATGCAAAATAATTCTCTCATCCTCTTGTCTCCTGACATCGCTTTTCCCTACAGTTTAATGGTGGGAAGCAATGAAGAAGTAGTATAGATATAGCATGTGTCAGATAATCATGGTAGCCAGATCATCAGACCATTCACAGAAGGAAATAGAATTACTGATATGAGAAGGCTGATATCAGATGAAGATGCTTTGTCTAGGAGAATCAAAATGAGCTTTTACAGGTTAAGAAGAAAGATAGCTGATAAAAATATACACTAGAGAACATCTATAAGCTTGCTGAGGAATATAAATAAAAAACAAACAAATAATGAAACCAAATGTCAAGATTTATACACAAATTGTTAGCAGCTTTATGAAGCCTACATATGTGATGATATTGGAATATAGCAGTATTTCCATCCCACCATCTATTTCCTTGACATTTTTTTCAGATAGATAAAACTCTTTTTCTAACTTTTAGCATCAAAGACATACTTAAGTATTGGCTGTTACTAGAAAGAGATATTTCTGAATAAAAAATATGACGACAGAATACTAAATTTAATTTCACTCTGAAATTAGAAAATTCTGAAATTAAGACTAGAGTCTATTCAATACAAATAATCACATAAGCACATAATATTCAATTTTAAAACCTTTATTTTAATGTACATGTAATGTACATATGCACACACATCATAAACAAAATATCTGTTTTGAAGATTATCATATTTTCAGATTATGAATGAGTTTGGTATAGACAGTGTCCATATTTTTATAAATATTAGAACTTAAATGTTTCCATGGATATTTCAGAATCAAGGTCTTCTAGCAATCGTGTTATTTCTTGCATTATTTTATTGATACCCCACTTTTATGACCCACAGTTTTAAGTACTATAATGGTATAAAGTAAATGATGCAAAATAGTGTAAAATTATTTTAATGTGGCCAAGATTATTTTAATGTGACCAAGCATAAAAAGGGTAATAGGATTTACAAGGCAGGTTTTTCTCCATAAATTCTTTGGAAAGATATTTTTGATGAGAATAACAAATGATCTAATAGTTGCTACAGTTTCTTAAGAAAAGGTGGATATCTCCATATCTGTGCAGAAAAAGAGTATAAACAACAACTACAGAGTTAATACAGGTAAACTAGATGCATACTTAAGCTTTGTGTATGATAAAGACTCATGATTTAGTAATATAGTGTATTCCAGAAAGTTAGAGCTATCATTGTTTCAAATCTATACAACATTTGTTAAAAAAAATGTAATGGCATATTTGTTCTAGATGATGGATTCATGGAGTCAGTGCTGCTCTGGTACCTCAGCTATGGCACACATAGTCCAATTGGGCTGCAAAGCTGTAGTAGAACATCACTGACTAGCTCAGCACAAAGTAGTGATCATTTCTGGAAGAGTTTATATCTAAACAAAGATAGTACCACTGACTGGGGATTACTGATTATGCAGAAAGTCAAACTACTGACTGCATAAACTGAAGAAAGCATGGAAAGTGGAAGATATTCAACTGTCTAATGCAATGCAGAAAGGATGCTAAAAATATGTGAGTGGGTGAAGCACAAAAAAAAAAAAATAAAGGGAACATCAAAATAATGCAATGCTCATTGATATTTAACTTCTTGATTCAATGTCTGGAGCTGTAAAAATGGTGAAAAGTTGCCATCCTGTACTGGAAGTACTAGATTTTGTATGTGGCAAGACTTTGGTAGCAGGAGGCTGCAGGCGTAGATAGTAAACAGGAAGTGATCTCCCTGTCCTTATCTCAATCTATGGGTTTTTCTCTCCACTGTCCTGCTGAGGAGGGGTACATAATGATCAAGCAGCTTGGATGGCATCTGGTGGCCAGCCAAGGTGAACTCACAGGTATATGCAAAACCTTATTTAACTCTCAGTCTGAGAAACCATTTTTGTTATACTCTAGAGAAATATGAATATGAATTGAGAGTAAAGGTATTCTAAAAAAAAACATAGCTCAGCTTCTTGAATAAGTAGAATAAGAAAATTGGAATTGTTCATGCAGGAAAAGAGAGGGTTTCAGGATGACCTAATTACAGAGTTCCAGTACCTGAAGGGAGCCTACAAGAAAAATGGAGAGAGGCTATCCACAAGGGCATGTAGTGACAAGGGGGAATGGCTTCAAACTGAAAGAGGGCTGGTTTAGATCAGATACTGGGAAAAAATTCTTTACTGTAAGGGTGGTGAGACACTGCCATAGGTTGTCCAGAGAAGTTGTGGATGCCCCTTCCCTGCAAGTGTTCAAAGCCAGACTGGAAAAACCTGGTCTAATGTAAGCTGCCCTCACCCATGGCAGTGTGGTTGGAAAGAGATGATCTTTAAGGTCCCATAGTGGTTTAACCTGGCCTAAATGCCCACACAGCCCACACAGGCACTCTCTTACTCCCCCCTGCAAACAGCAAAGGAGAGAAAATATAACAAAAGGCTTCACAACTTGAGATAAAGGCCATAAAAGATTCCTCGCTAATCACTGTCACAGGCAAAACAGACTCCACATAGGGATACTAGTTAAATTTATTATTAACAAGATCAGAGCTTAAGAGTGAGAAACAATAAGAGGCACCTTTCCCCCCACCCCTTCCTCCTTCTGCTCAACCTTCTCTCTCCCAGTGGTGCAGGGAGACAGGAAGAGGGGGTTAAGGTCAGTTGTTGTTCCCAGCCGCTGCTTAGGGAGGAGTCCTTCCAGTGCATTCCTATGAGATCCCTCCCACAGAAGACAGTTCTTCATCACAGAATTGCAGAATCACAGAATCACTAGGTTGGAAGAGACCTCCAAGATCATCAAGTCCAACCCTTGC
>VXBA01001030.1:62315-191010 GCA_013399895.1 Serilophus lunatus | reverse complement strand
TATATATATATATAAAAATTTTTATTATTAGAGATAATTTTTATTATTTTTTATTATCCTAAAATGCTCATAAACTGCTCCAGCATGACTCTCTCTCATAGGAGACAGTCCCTCTCACAAACTGCTCCGGTGAGAGTCCATCCCATGGGCAGCAGCCCTTCAGACACAGCTGCCACATGGGTGACATTCCACAGGATGCAGTCCTCCAGGTAAGGGCTGCTCCAGCGTGGGCCCCCACAGGTCACAGGTCCTAGCAGAATCCTGCTCTAGCATGGTCTCCTCTCCCCATAGGCCACAGTTCCTTGCCAGGACCCTGCTCCAACATGGGCTTCCCACAGGCCACAGCCTCCCTCCAACATCCACCTCCTCCAGTGTGGGCTCCTCCACAGGCTGCAGGTGGGTCTCTGCACTCCTGTGGTCCTCCAGGGGCTGCAGGGGCACAGCTGCTCCACCGTGGTCTTCACCATGGGCTGCAATTGGATCTCAATTCCAGTGCAAGGAGCTTCTCCTGCCCCTCCTTCTGCACTGACCTTGGTGTCTGCATTGCTGTTCACAAGTTCTCACTCTGCTCCTCTCCGGCAGCCATCCTCATCTAACTCACTTTTTTCCCTTCTTTCTTAAATACGTTACCACAGAGGCGTTTCTTCAACTACTGATGGCCTGGCCTCGGTCAGCAGTGGGCCCAGCCTGGAGCTGGCTGGCATTGGCTCTGCTGGACATGGAGAAACTTCCAGCAGCTTCTCGAAGAAGCCTCCCCCTCAGCCGCCGCACTGCTACCAAAACCTGGCCACAGGAAAAACCAGTACAGGTCCCTTCCAACACAAACCATTCTATGATTCCATAGATTCAAATCCCCAGCCTGTGCAGTGATGCTAAGATGCATTGGGTGCCCTATGCTCACCTCTTGCAGGAAAGGCCTACAGGTTCTCTACCTGCCAAGGGAGACAAGCAGCGCTGCACGTGTGCCATCAACTCCACAAACACCATCACTGCGCACAAATATGTGCCAACTCCTCAGAAAGCCACAGACTGAAGGATCCGTAGGTTGCTGCTAAAAATGAAAGTGCAACATATTGTCACTAAAAGCAAAATAGGACAAAAGATCTAACTAACCCTATAACGCTCCATCTGATTTGGTGAGTTTCACTAACATATTTCCTTTACCTTTATTTTTGTCATGATATCAAATACAGAAAAAACATCTATACTTGTACACTTGAACTAGCAAGATCACCTAAAGGGATCACCTCCAGTGCCAGCTTGGAGTAATTAGATGAAGAGATCTGAATAAGCTCACAGGGTCATGAGCTACAACATTAGACAAATGACAGCAGGCTGCATAAGCTTCGCTTAGGAAAGGCTTAAAGCAGCTGATCCTTTTGAGAAGGTGAGTAGATGATCTCTGGAGCTTATTTTCAGCATTGTTTTCTAAGATTTTAGGAAATCTAGTGATAATATCCGTTTCTTTGTAACAATAGGTATGTGGCTTCAGAAGGGCAGCAAACAGCCTAAAAGTGAAGATATAGTCAGTAGTGAATGATATGCCTACTGAAAATCTAATCTATAGCCAGCCTGTAACTCTCCAGCTCTTCCAAGTGAACATTTTGTTTCATTTTAGCTACATTTTACTTTTAAAACTCATTTCACTCACAGTTAAGTAGCTCACATTCTAGGTTTGTAAATAGCTTGTCTGGTAAATGCAGGAGAGTTGCTGGCAGCAAGCATCCACCTTCAGTGTTTTGATTAGTTCTGCTTGGCTTGTACCGTCAGTTGACTGAATGTGCGACTGTGCACATTAGATGGAGTAATGTCTTTATGGTGACTTGGCAATTATTTAACCACTACATGTTCCCCAAACTCCGTCTTTCCCAGATAAATAAAACAAATTCATCATTATCCATCCAAAGCAAGAAAGACATCATTCATAGAAAGACATAATAACACACTTTTAATGTGCTTCAAGTTGAACTTGCAAATGCACATCCTGCTGTAGAAAGAACTTTATGCATATTATGTTGGTTTTCAGGAGGCATTGTTGTTCAAAAGTGCTCAATGTCTGTTGGATCTGTAGATGTTCTGAGTCTCTATATCAGGCTCTACTTACTGCAATATCACTGAAGGGAAGAAGAGGATGAATTTTCCATGCAAAGCATGCAGAGCTATTCAGTTACTTGTAAAATGCTGGGGTTTTTTTCAAGTTCCCCAAGATCACAGCAATTAGAATATGACTTTTAGTGTTCCTCTCTGCTGAAATGATGTACAAAACAGAAATCTTGGATAAAATATAGTATTTACATTATATTTACATGTTGGACCAGATGATCTTTAAAGGTCCCTTCCCACCCCAACCTTTGGGTTCTGTGATTTCTGAAGTGTCTTCACAATTTTTCTGAATGCCTTTGCAGCTTGAGCCTTGAAGGTGTGCTGGTTCTAAGAAATCAGCAGGGATAGTGACACTATATCACTGAGCCACCTGATTTGTAACTGATCTGGTCATCTCTGAGCTCTCTGATCATCAAACGAGGAGAGGAAGGAAACATCTCCAAACCCAGGAGATTAATTTGGTGTCTAGGGAAATTGACATCTCAAATTCAATGCGTGAGTAAGATGGTGACCTTGGTCATCTTTTTCTTGTTTTCCTTCAGTGTTACTTGCATTCTCAGGCCATAATTAAAACATTGGTTGCAATGACTTGGGGTTTCATAGGGTAATGGTCCAAATGCAGGAGCCATTTGCTGTGAACTAAGTTGATTGTTCATTCAAAGGACTGAGGGCTGAAAGGTCTGTTCATTCTTTACATCAAGTTAAACTTATCTGGTGCATCTTTCATCTGCTTATCAAATTTAATAAGATTTCATAACTGAAGAAGAGTTTATTTAATTAATTTGGTTAGAATTAGCAACAAAAGTGTTTAAACTTTTCATAACCTTCCTTTTGAGTTGTTCTAACAAAACAACCCAGATCAGTACTACAAAAATGCATCAATAATTTTTAACAATTTTTAAAAGACATTGGTCTTCAAAAATTCTTTGAAGTAGTGATAGCAGCTATAACCCCAATTACTGTGTGTAGGTGGGCTCCCAGGCCATGTACAGGCTTGTTGAAGACAAGCAGACGGTACCTGTGCTTTGAAATTCTCCTTATGTGTATTTGCCTGTAGAACTGGCATTGTGTCTCATGTCTTTGAGAAATGTAACTGTTTCAGAAGGAAAAAAAAAAGGGGGAGGTATTTTTCCAGTTTATCACTGTTGCTTTAAAACTTCAGAATCTGGCAGCAATATAAAAAATATTTCACTCTTCGTCAGTGTTCGTTTTAATGTTTTTTGGAGATGTGGCAGCAATTTACAATGAGACAGATCAGTGCAATTGGAAACATTTAATTTTCTGAAAGCGGAACTTCTGGGCTCCTGTGGAGTCCTGAAGCCTGAAGCTAATATATAGGCCTCAACCTTGCTTTCATTTAAGTCATTGGCAAAATTCCCATTGACTTCAAGTGAAGTAGCGTTGGCCCAGTTTCAAAAAAGGAGTATTATTAGGTTTAACATTTTAAACCCACAAACATAAGGAGCGGTTTTAACATTATCGTGAGTGAGCATTTTATTTTCGCATGCATTTGACAGTATATTCAAACAAAAAATGTGGCTTATCTTTTAAACTTTCAAACTGCTAGGTTGAGCAAAATGGGAACTGCTTTCAATTAAATAATGCATTGAAATTTTCCAGACAAAATTGCCTTTGACAGAAGAAAATACTGTATTTATCTCATTATAATCCATTTATTGGTTTATGGCTCTAGAATCCTCAAGCAAATATCATAAATCCACATGACATTCATGCATGTTCTAGCAGATGTTGCACTTGGGTCTCAGAGTTAGCTGAGAGATGTGTTAAAACTCATGTAACTAGGCAGCTTCCTGTCAGCCACCCATCTGAGAAGTCTCAGAAGTGCTAGTGATTATGAAGCTATGCATCAGAAATTGGCTCCAGATATGTCCGCTACAGAGGAGGAGACCATGTGAAGTATAGCTGAAATCTCCCGTAACAAGCTAATCAAAAACTCTTTGGAGATTTCTGACATTACAGTTATGAGAAAAAATCAGTTTTAGGGGCATGTATGCAAACTCCAGAGCTAAAAGTGTTGCCAGGACGAAAGGCTGCTCTAATCAACCCCATCTGGCACTGTTTACCTGAGTGATGCACTTTCTTAGGTATTGTATCTTGGGAAGGGTGGGTTGCCTACTCTTTAGTTGTGCAAGTAACAATACCTCACAGCAGACGCCATGCAAACAACAAAAGGGCAAAAGAGCACATGGACCAAGTGCTCCTGAGGACAGTGCATTAGATCAGTTCAGCAGGAGAGAGGAGGGGGCTGCAGGGTTCCTTAGTCCTGCTTGAAGGGCTCTGAAGAGCCTCCGAAGGTTGTGCTTCTTTGAGGATGACATGGACACTGAAGAAGCGTGGGACTGCACAGCTAGGTCCATGATGGCAGCAAGCAGCAACAACTTCATCACAAGGAATGGCTTGACTAGACTAGATGTGCCTGGGTCTCCAGTCTCTTCATAAACAGGGTTTGCAGAAGCAACTTCTTCCCCAGTCTAGCCTGTGGTCTTCTGAGGTCTGCTTACCCAGTGTTTCTAGTTGTAAAGGACTTGCTTGGGGTACAGCTGGGTTCGGAGGATCCTGTATCCAGTTGATGCCTTTCCCCCTACACAAGCATACTGGGATCTGTAAGTGAATGGGCTTCTAAGAAGTCAGTTACAGTCAGAGTTTAACAAAAAAATAGTAATATTTGCACTGTGCTCTTCCACTATGCTTTAGGTGTTGATTGGGGTTTGTTTGCTCAGTTGTGTATAAGATTTCTATGATGTGTTTGATTTCCTTTTGTGCTATTCAAATAAAGGAAACAGAAAATTCAAAGGCAGTAGAGAGGAGAGAAGTTATATCCTAACTTCTTAGAGCTAAGGGATTTCTAAGAAAGTACTGTGAAAAGCTTTAGGTGATGGCTTGTGAACTGCATGGGCCAAAGTGTGAGCAGGGACTTGGGCTGCCAAGGGCTGCAAATGCCCTATCTACTCTCACAGAGACAGGGGGAAAGAGTGACTTGCCACTTTCAGAAGTGATCAAGGCACTTGATTTGTTACAGGTCTGCTAGAGGGCATAGACAGACACTTAACACAGACCATAAGAATACTAAGTATGAAAAAGTACTCAGGATTTTCTTGTTTTCCATTAAGAAGTGAAAAATACTTGTCTTATAATTGGATACTCAATAAATAAATTTACTGCAATATTAAGGCTTCCTACTGCTTGCATGCTGAGTTCAAATGTGGAGGATTAAGTGGCTTGTGATAATACCAATAACTGAAAAAATGTATGATAAGATAAAAAAAATAAACTGTAGTACACTGATAGCTGAAAGAACTTGATTGTGTTTAAAATATGAAAGATGAATCTGTTCATCCCTCTGCTCTGTACTGCAGCAATCGCAGCTGTTGTAAGCACTGTAACTGAAGGAAAATTAATCTGCTAATTTTTATACTGACAAGCTCATTCAAATAAACAATAACTGCAATTTAACATGTATCCAGAATAGTTCTTCTCTGCACACTTCACTAGTGATTCTTTCCTTAATCCATCTGATTTCATGTTTATCATAATACAGAGAGGTCATGTCCTGAGTAAACAGGTTGTTTTAGAAAGTTAATAACTCCTGAGTTATTAGATGAGACTTGCTGCCTAAACAAACGCAGGGACATAAGTGAGTCAGTTCCAGGAAGGGATCATGAATATATCACTCAGTTTTTCCATGGAAGATAAAACTCCTGTAAAGAGTCATCTTTATTTCAGAGTGTGATGAAAAATAACTAATTTTAAAATATATTTTTAAAGGCTTGATTGTCTTTCACTGAACGGAGTGGTTTGCCACTGAACCAGATACCGAATGATCAGTCAGACCATCAATGAAGTCTGAAAACAATTAATGCAGAATGAGTATTCCTGAATATTCTACTACATTATACTCTTTCAGAATGTACATTTTGAACTGTACCTGTGGCTTCCTAGAAATTCAGTGCCTGTAATAAGGGGAAAAGTGCCAGGATGAGATTGATTAGTTTTTTCAGTTAAAAGTGTATACTTTCTTCTTCATACAAAATGTAACCACTAAGAAATCTTTGACATTTCGCTTTGAGAAGATTACAGATCTTTCTCTAAAGCACCACTTTTAAATGCTGTCTCATTATCTACAGTTGATGCTCTTACTGTTCCTTTTTATAGCAACCATTTTTCAAATGGCTTTTGAGTCAGTGCCTCACTTTAGTAGCCATTGTGTCTTTGAACGCTCTATTCTGCCCGCTGCCTAAATTGCTGACTGCCCCAAATCCAGAAGATGAATTACTGCAATGAAAAATATTCAAACATCAAGATGGCTGCTGCGTTAGATAGAAACTACTTTAAAGATTGAAAGTGGTCTAGTCTAAATATTCCCAGTCTTAGCAATGCATTAGAGAAATCAGAAATGCATTTAGCATTTAATACATTAATGACTTCAGAGCTGGTGGGATAAATGCATCAGAAAAAACAGTGAGCAACCCCCTTACCTCTCTCTGTTCTTTTTTCCAAGAACTGTTGTTTACACTGATACTTCCTGTGATGATACAGAAGTTATGCTACCTCTGCTGGTAAATCTGGCCATTTAATCTGTTTATGTGTTTATTCATTGATCCAGCAAAAATGTGCTTGGTACATCCTCTGGTGGCAACTCTTGGAAACATCAGTTAAGTGTGCAAAAAAACTGACTCTCCAGTTTCTGTCTTCATGTATTATAGCTGTCTTTTCCCTGCTTAAGCAGAGGAAACCTGGTGGGCAAGAGTGCCCAAGAGGAGCCGATGGAGAGCAAACCACCCTTATCCCAGGCTGGGTTGCCCCTTGAAAGGGTCACAGAGCAGTTCACCACAGGAGTCCAGAGGGCTCACGGCACAATCGTGCCACAACTCTTCATTTTCACCCCTCCATGCCATCCTGCCACCTCAAATTATTTTGTTTTTATGATTTCTTCCATGTAAAATCCTGTAAGCTGGTTGTGGTTTCTTTTCCCCAGAGGACAACTCATACTCAAGGAAACTGCAGCAGCCCTTTCGAAGAACTGGCATTCAGATCATGTGGTAAAACCCCATACCAGGGAGGCAGGTACAGATGACTGTCAGTATTTAATGCAAACAGGACAAAGTAAGCAGTATTGAGGCAGTTTTCCACTAGGGTGGTCGAGCTTGATTGAGCAGAAGCTGACACCTTCGCCTTTGAGAACTAGCACCATGAGCTCCTCTCATCTCTCTCCCGGCTTCTTCTTCCCAGGCAGCCCAGGCACCTCACCACTCCAAGCCAGTAAGCCACTTATGGATTTATAAAGTGCACAAGGAATGAAAGAAAACATGAAAAAAACCTAAGAAATAGGTGTGAAATTGTACTAATTAAAAATTGGCTACCACCCATGTGTAAATAGCTGTTTTTCTACTTTTCACTGCAACAGCAAAGGGGCATCAGTTACTATTTCATCGGTTGCTTTCCGCCCAAAACCTCTTGATGAAGCCCTTGAAATTAAGTTATGCAGGTTTTGCAGTCCATAAGAATGGATGGTGCCAATGGCAAATTTCTGGTAAGCCCCATGAGGGAGATAGAGAGGATGTGAAAGAGAGACATCAGGAACCATCAGAAGATGGTACCAGGTAGCTGTAGCATTTTATGGTCATTTACACCACAGTATTCAGGTGGGATGGTGCCTTGTCTGTACCACAGAGATAACAAACTGAACAAAATTTAGAAAAAAAATTTAGTGCAGAAAGTAGTGGAGATGGACATCAGGCTTTTTTCAGAGGAGAGGACTGTTGACAGAGACACAAACACAGCCTTGAGGCACCTAAAAGGCTGTTAGAAAGAGGACAAATTTCTGTGTCAATGTCTGTGGGCACTGCTGGGACTGTCTCTGTTCCCAGGGAGGGGTCTGATATGGGACAGTGTTTGCTCCAGTGCCCCTGGCTGGCCCTGGCTGAGGTGGTGGGACAGGACTGCTGCTAGGTCCTGCCATGCCACCCCAGGGAGCCCCCAGTCCTCATGGTGCCCCGCTGCACTGCCATATCCTGAAGGCTTGAAGAGGAATTGGGGGAAGGCAGGAGGACATGATCACTGAAGCTGAGTGTGGTTAGCCTGGAATAAAAGCTTCCTAAGGAGATCAAGAAGGTTTACATGAGAAGAGGGTCTCTAAAGCAAGTTATAGAAATACCTATCAGCCAGTCCTGCCTCAGTGACAGAATACGACTGGACAGTGCTGATCAACATTCCCGTGTTTTCACAGCAGAAACAGGCTTATCTACAGCAAAGGAAGACCTCCTCTGGCAGCAAATGCTCCTGCCAGGCCTGCCTCAAGATGCCTTATTGACCGTCACCCAAGTAGGGCACATACAAAGGGGGATAAAGCTTTAATTTCTCTACCCCTTTACAACTCTCCTTCAGTAACCCAGGAAGGATCAAGCTCTTTCATTAACTTCTTCCAGCTCAAGACCTGAGCACTTGGATCCAGCAGTGAAACTTCAGGCCTACATCAGGGCCACAGCAATGGCATTGCCTTCCTCTCCCAAAGCAGATGTGATTTCACTGCAGGTACCCTTGAAACCCATCTATTTCCAGGCATACCAGTAATCCCTTTCTCAAGAGACTGACTACAGGGCTAGGCAGAACCAATGCCATTTTGTAGTAACTCGCTGTGAATAATCAATATTTAGCACCTGCAACTCTAACAGAATTATTTGAGAATTTAAGTATTCAACCAAATAACAAAGCCAATCATAGCTTGCACTGCATGAAAAGCAGCGTGGCCAGCGTGTTGAGTGAGGTAATTCTGTCCCTCTACTCCATTCACATGAGAATCTACCTTGAGCATTACTTCCATGTCTGGAATCCCCAGAGTGGAAACGATAGCAACCTGTTGGAGCAAGTCCAAAGGCAAGCCACCAAGATGATTAGAGGGAAGGAACACCTCTCCTATGAGGAAAGGATAAGAGAGTTAGGATTGTTCAGGATGCAGAAGAGAAGGCTTCAGCATGACTTAATTTTAGTCTTCTAGTACCTGACAGGAGCCTACAGGAAAGATGGAGAGAGACTACTTAAAAGAGCATGGAATGACAGGACAAGAGGCAATGGCTTTAAACCGAGAGTAAGTTTAGTTTAGATATTAGGAAGAAATTCTTTACTGTGAGAGTGGTGAGGCACTGGAACAGGTTGCCCAGAGAAACTGTCTCTGCAAGTGTTCAAAGCCAGGCTGGTTGCGGCCCTGAGCTACCTGGTCTGATGAAAGGTGTCCTTGTCCATGGCAAGGGTGTTGGAAGAAGATGATCTTTAAGGTCCTTTCCACCCCAAGCCATTCTATGATTCTATATTTTTTCAAACTGCATTTTTAGAAGGGCAAACTACTAGATACCCTGAGTACTAGAATGTCTTACTACAGCTCTGGAAAAAAGGAAAATTTGTGCAAGTATATAACAACTTGATAAGCCAGCAATAAATAGCTACCAGGCCATCTCCTGATGCTCAGAGATGATTTGCATGAACTGATACATAAGAGACAGATCCTAAGCAGAGCTTGAGAGAAGTGAAGCACTTGAACCATCCCTGCTGATTGTCCTGCAGATTGGGAAATAGATATTTTTGTATAAAAACCTATGTCCTGGAGAACTACAGGTCAGAACATTCATACTGCAGCTGGAACTGAAGGACTAACAGAAGTGAGAAAAAATGGAACTTGTTTCTGGGACTAGATATCTGAACATGCAAGAGGTAGGCTATTTTCTTGATTGGAAGGTGACTTAGTCATATTTGGAGAAAAGTGTTACACTTTGGCCAAATCTAATCATTCTACCATCAGATCAAAGGATCTTACACAATGAAGTGGGTAGAAAGTTATAAACATTTTTTTCCAAGATGTGCAATGCCATTAGTCCCCTGTCTTATCATTTTATTAAAGACTTTTAAAAGTAAAAATATTTTTGTCACTCACTGTATCCATAAAGAAATACCTGTGTCCCTGTCAAAAATGGTTAGCACCCTTGTTTGGCTCTTGACTTAAGCCCCATGACCTGATTGCCATGACAGGAAAGATTCAGAATTTTTTTGATCAATTCTTGTCCCATCTGTTTTATTTCTCCTCATACAGCTGCCCCCCTAATATTATACCTGATCTGCTTTCATTTCATAAAGTTCAGAGTTTAGTCTCAGTTCTGTCTTCATCTCTGGTAGGGATGGAGGAGCTTTTCCTTAGGTTGCTCTCTTTTGCAGTCTTTGAGGCCAGGAGTGCTCTCTAGACCGTGTCTCCATCCTGTGTCTGTCTGAGGCACAAGCCCTGGATGTGCAAAGCCTGTAAATATCTCTCAAGAGTGGTCTGATTCCAAGGGCCAAATGCAGATCTCAGATGGGAAGAAGCAGGCAGTGGAGTTACCCAGTATGGCAACCATCAGCAACAACTGTCTCTTATCCATGGCTGGTGCTGTACCCTAAGCTATCAACACTGGTCAGATGTGGGAGGCAGCATTGGCAGTCCAAATGAGTGACTTCTTCTCTTCAGTCCATAGGGCAGTGCCCACACCACATCACCTAAAGAGCAGTTTTGCAGAAAAAAAAAAAAAAGGCAGCTGAACACTCTCCTACCATTCTCCAGGAGTGAGCTGCAAGTACAAACTGAAAGGCAGCTGGGAGCAATGTCCTAGGGTAAGTGTGTCTTACTAGCCTCACCGTACAGCACAGGTTGAATCAGTGTGCTGGGCTAAATAGCAAAGGAGTGGGTCTCAGGGAATGTTAAGACCCAGGCTGAGGATGGCTTTGTGTAAGCTAAAAGGTTTGCCAAGGTTCTGTGTGCAAGTGTGACTCTAGGTACGAATCCCAGACAGGTGCTGCCTAGCTAATGTGTTGACTGTTGTCCAAACAACAATGTATTACTGGATGCTTCACATATTTTCTGTCATGGGACCTTGATATTAAAGAATGATGGGAGGATATTGAACACAATGTGCATTAATGAAGGAAAATTTACTGCCAAGGTCATTCAGGGATCAGATAAAATTATCTGAAGGATTGTTCATTACATTGATGACATTAGTGTTACTGAAATTGTAGATAGACAAGAAGGGCAAACCTGTTTTAAGATGCCTATTACAAGATCAAAAACCCTGTGGCCATATGACACAAAGCACTAAAACAACTTCAGTCTGTCAGTTCAAATTTGTTCCAAATATTTTGAATTCTTAGTACAACTTCAATCTGTCTTGACAGATCAGTTTTTAGCTCATCCTACCCACTCTAATTTTATGTCGAATACACATCATCTGTTTACCCATAGTTGGGATAAAGCCTGGCATATATCCATACACTGTACTCTGGCTAATTCATCAGAAATATGCCCGTGCCTCATTCAGATTGGATTTGCACCACGGGCTGATCCAGGAGCACACAGACCTTACACAGTGGAAGCACAGCCCACGTGCACCCTGTTGACAGAAATGGTATGTGACAGAAAGAATCTAGAAGGAGAGTAAAAAGTATAAAAACTGGAGAAGAGCTGATGAGCAAAAAAGAATGAGACATGACTTAAAAGGAAAAAAGAAAAAAGAAAAGGCACGCGAAAGAAAAGATATGAAAACTGTACACAACACTGCATGTAGTGCAAATACAGTTACATATAGTATCAGACACTGAGCATTGAGGATATGGATTAAAGGTAACTCCAGACCAGGCAGAAGGTCAATGCAAGCTTCTCAACTTGATGAAGGAATTATTTGGTGAACTAATATGGTCCCTTTTATAACGACTAGGCCTAATAGAGTGAACCTTTCCACTTTAATGTTGGTTGATCACCAGTAATTGCAAGTCACTTTGGCAGTGCAGTCTGGATTGCACATACAGACTTGAATATGATTTATCACAGGTCTGAATGTAAGGTTGTACTGCTGGCTACAAACAGGAAAAATGTCCTGAGAAAAAGGGGGGACTCTATCTGGAGAAAAGGAAAGAAATCTCATTAAAATCTAATGAAAGACAATTTAAGAGACCAAGGAGATAAAAAATCCCACATGATCTCACTCAATTAGTAATTGAAAAGCTCTTGAGAACAGATTTACACTTGACAGATATCTAAGTCTTTCCTTGCTCTAGCAAAATGCCCTCCTCTTACAGGTGCAACTGCTTGGGTTTGGGTGACAAGCCTGCATGCAGGTGTTCACCACAGCTAAAATGTCAGCTGGAATTCATTGTTGGGAAGGAAACCACGTTTGGATTCTTTTCTCTCATTCTTCTGCTAGGGAAAGATATAAGAAAAGTGAGGGGAACAGGTGTATCTCATCGCCTCATCTCTTGTTGCCCGAAAATGAATATATTTTGGCTCTTCCTTCTTAGAAATTGGTGAGAAAGCAGCATTATTACAAAACTGTAAAATCAATCTCATCTGTGCACAGCTAGATTTCTTTCTATATGGAAAGATTCCCAAAGTAATATCAGATTGCTTTTTTTCTAAGGGCCTAATTAGCAAGAGGAAGCATGTATTCAAGATCACAAAGTCTCTCCTATTGAGAGGTGGCAATGTAACCATATATTATCATTCTCTTCATTTAAAAGATAACTGTCATATACTTTCTCAGAAAGTATTCCTTTTTGTGTTGAGACCCCAAAGACTGAGCACACTGTGGGTTCTTCTCTCAAGAGAAATAATCTTCCCAAAATAATTTCAAGGGTTTAGTGAATTAAAATAAAAAATAATTGTTACTGTACAGAACTGCACAGTTTAGCATTCACATAAATGGCAGTAGGATTCCGCTCTAATTCAAAAAGAAGTGGTAATGGCAACTTATTGGTTGTTCTTCCACCTCTTAAAGCAAGAAAAATTTCCTCATCACTCCATCCCTCAGCTTCACAAATTTGACACATTTGTTAAGGACAGTGAAAAAAGGTATCAACAGCTTCTAATTTCAAGACACCAATTGGACCTTCCTTCTCTGCATTTATGAACCTCAAACAAAAGTGGTATTAAATGAGCTTCTTAGCCTTTTAGTAATTAAAAACAAAGTTAATTGTGATGGAACACTAACCACAATTATGGTAATCAACTCTAAAATGAGAATGAATCCTTAATATTAAACTCAATTTTGTTAATAAGAAACTGTATTTGAGAATTATTACTTGATTAACTATGTAAAGAAGCATGGAAAGCCTGAAAATAGTACGCTGCTCAGAACTTATTGGGAAGGGGTGAATACTGTAATGTCAATTAGTACACAAAAAGCAGATGTGTTCTGCAGCCACCCAATAGTAAATACATTTGGAAAGAATGCAAACCAGCAAGGGAAGGTGTCAGGTCACCAGAAGAAAGGGGACGTTGTATTTTGGAGCAGCAAACAAAAGCAACATAATACATGTGTGAAGAGGACTTCGAAGGGAGGAGGTAGAGTTCAAATTCAAGGGTTATAGGAAACAGTTAATCTGCCTCTGTAGTGGTGCTCTCTTGAGACACTGCAGGTACTGCGTTGCATAAACCAGTAATTTTCACAAAATTTCACAAACTTCACTTATTCCCATGAACTTAGATAACAGGGGCTTCTGAAACCAAGCGTCTAAACTCAAGCAATACTTGCTTTCCAGGAACTAGCAGAGGCTGTGATAGCACAAGATTTTAATCTTTTTCCCATCCCATTCTTGGCATTTCACCACCTAGGGAGGGCTACTGCCCGCTGTGCCATGGGGAAACCCTGTGAGAAAAGTGTTTATACTGAACAGGCATGTAAACATCTGTCCATGCAAACAACAGTTCTTCTGGGCTGTCCTACAATTCAGGAACGATGCGTCATTGCTTTAACATTATTAATACAACAAAAGCACTTTGGGACCACTCCCAGGGCTCACAGCTCAGCCTTATCTTTCCTAATAGTTCCGATTTCATTAAAATCAAACAGATGGGCTCCATTTTGCAAGTAACAACAAAAACCAGTGGAACTCCCTAAAGAGTTGAAGTCAAACCAGCACTAGGACTCGTGGTGCTCCTCAAAACCACTAGTGGCTCTGTTGCTGCCAGCCTAAACATCATGGAGATATCCATTGCAACCATGATGATGCTGGAAGGGTGGTGCCCTGAGCCATGGATGTGCCAAGACCCTGCTGGAGCCGTAGGACTTCACAGCCACCATTGCTCCTGAGGACATCACTGACGCACCCTGACTTGCTGCTGTTTCTGTTGGGGTTTACTGCTGCATCAAGGGGCCACATGGTCTGCTTCACTGGACTTTGTGAACACTCAGATAGTGGTAGTTCATGTTTGATTTCTGGTATTTTTGTGAGTTTTATCTGAGTAGGTGTGACCTTGACCAATGTCTTAATTTACAGTTTATTTTCCAGTTTTAATAGAAACCAGTCTCGATTTTCATACATGTAATTTCTCTTGCAGAGTATCTCCTTCTTGAACAATGGGCATAGATCAGAAAAAACAGATGCCAAATTATGATGCAGAGACATCTGAAGATATAAATTTTCTTTGTTTCCTTTCATGCTGGGAAACAAACCCTGCCTGAACCTCTATAGTATGCAGACATCTAGTGGTTGACCCCAATAGCAGTTTTGCAGATCTTTACAGGATACCTGTAAAAATTTTGCATCATCACTTCCTGTGAAGGCTGGATACCTTGAGTCCTGTTGAAAATGGATTCTTTGGTTCTGCAAGACCTTTTTTGTACTCGTTACAGCCCTAGTCACAGATATTTTGAGGTGCTCTGGCCTCTTGTGTTTTCCATTTTATATTGTGTGGAACTGGAGTGGTTAAAATATAAAATGCCAAGAAATCAGAAGATAAAGAAATTCAAAATGCTGGAGAACATCTACTAAATCACAGCCTATAATTTCACACTGAGACTCATGTTCTTGGTGATCATTACTGGCTTCCCTGCCAAGAGTACACGGCTCTCAGGGGTTTTTGTGTTTGACTTTTATTTTTCTCTTCAATAAACATCTCCTTATCTATGTGAATTACTATATATTTCTAAGCCATGAATAAATCTTCCAGCTACCTTTGGTTTGCATTTTTTATTTTTGCTCGGCCACACAATTGATTACACAACTAAAGAGACCAAGCCTTTTTCAAAATTATGATTCAAGATAACGAAACTCACTTCCAACTCAACTAAAGTACATTAAAAAGCCCCTCAAACTGCTATCTTCACCACATGAGGTTAAACACACATTTTCCTGAACTGTTTTATACCTGCTATTTAAAAAACTGCTGACATGTTGTATCATATGCAGCTGTATGTTTCACTGATTTATCATAGCTTTCATCTGTTTCATGCTCACCACTGTCAGATATTTACATAGGAGGCACTTCAGAAAGTGCTGTTTGTAGTGTATATTTATTTTAAACCCTAAGGGAAGAAAAGAGTTTATGTCTATGTAAGATCAAGTTGTTTTTGTCTCCGTCTCAGACACGAACATCACCTTTAATAATAAGCATGGGAGTTGCTTATGTGCTTCAATCTCCTGCCTTCTCAAGTGCTTTACTTTATAAAAGAATCGAGTTTGTGTTGTGTCCTTATTTCTCTATTGTCTTCCGTCTTGTGGGATATGGCAGGGATGGGAAGGTAACCCAACACAGGGAATGTGGTGAACAGCCAGGATTTGGGAGAAGAATTGCTGTCCAAGGACAAGCGGCCAATTCCCTGTCCGTGGTGGGAGAGGAACAGGAGAGCAGCAGTCTCAGGGAATAAGGCTGGCTAGATTTGGGGTTTGATCACTGATTTGGGAGTTGGCTGTGAATTAGTCAGCTGATGTTACACAACCCAGAATGGACCACTTCCAACACAAGCAAGATGAGATGGAAAGAGAGGAGCATTTCCAACCACATCCCTGCTACTGAAAATTACTCTTAAGGAAGTTTCTTTAAGCTGTTTTTTCTCTGTTATCTTTATGTTTTGTTTTTTAATTTGTTATTCAAGGCTTAAACAGCTCATTGTGTACTTTTCAAGTTCATCTAATATTCACCCTTCTTTTACTCCATCTTCAGTTGTTTCTCTGATATCTGGAGAGGAGAGGGCCTCTTTGGGTCAAGATGAGGTCTGGCTGTGGGGAAGGCCAGGCAAAAATAAAGACCTGACACTGTCTCTGTAAATACCATGGGAAGAACAGTGGTAAGAAGGCTTTGAAGACAGAACAGAAAAGTCGCAAAACATAACCCAGCACTAAAGAACAAACCTTGCCTTAGATGTCATCATCTCAGCAAATCAGGGAGAAGACTGAAGAGGTGATCTGACTACTGGGTCAATGTTGGGTTTTTAACTTCACAGATAAGGCTCAGTTAAGGCATAACAAGTTGTCCTGGACAAGGACTACATGTGTTGCAGGTCAGTATGATGAGTCCCTCTCTGACTGATGGGTCCTTTTCTTGTGCCTGGCATCACACAGATAGACAGTCTGTGATCAAAGAGGAATCCTCACATGATACAGAGAGAAGGCATATCCAAAGTGAGTGCAAAGATAAGTTCTTTAATACATCTGAAGCATTCAAAAGAACAGTATGATAGAAAACTTCATGAGCAAATGAATAATGTCTTCAGAGCAAGTCTCAAATACCATTCAGCATAAAAAACCAGGGCTGAATAATTGAAAAAAGTGAAAGAAACAGGACTTCAACACAAATTAATTAAACAGAGAAAAACACAATCCTAAAAATAGCAATAGTATATGTACAGTGCTGGTGAGCTTATGTTAGGCATACCATCTCCATATTGGAATTTATTATGTTTAATTAGAAGTTCTACTATTCATTTTAAATTGCTTTAAAAAGTTTTTCCATGTACAATATTCTAAAGAGATGAATACACACACAAATGTGTGCTTACAATGGCAGTTAAAATTTCATAAAGAAATGTGCACATAAATACTTCACATCTTGCATGGTCCAGCCTCAGCAGGTGTTGTGGATCATTCTCCAGCTACCTGACATTTTAGCAGGCTGCACTGTTGTATAAAGAACATATCTTAAAACAAACTTGATGGCTGAAGATACCACCATGAAATCCAGCTGAGGAGGAAAAGGCAGGCCAAAATTTATCCTCCTTCCACAGTTCTCAACCTTAGAGGGTTTTCCCCTTTTTTTCTACAGCCATCATCCACCCTGAGTCTACCCCAATTTCTACAAGGATGGAAGCTTCTCTTCATTCTCACTGCAGTTGATGTGATACACCATGAAGGAATTCATTTAGGCCATCACTGCACCAGTGCTGTGCCCTAGTCAAGCATAATGGAGGGGAGTCTGAGCTTACAGCAGCTGCACTCTGGCAAGATTGAAAAAACTGATGTGTATGATGTCTTGTGAAGCTGCATGTGCACCAATGTCCTCTTCACTTTCCTTCTCTAGTTTCAGTAAAATTCAACAGAAATTTTTCAGTAATTTTATTTTTCATGATGCCCTGTTGTTAAGCATTTTTAACTCTTTGGCAACAGTAGTCTTCAACTACCATCAGACATTCAGGATCACTGATGAATCAACCTTTAGGAGGCAGACAGGGGTGATGGCCAGGGACCAATCTTACCTTCTCTTAGACCCAGTGTCCTGGCTCATGCCTCTTTCCATACACAGCCACTATACCACGCTTGCCAATACAATGTCTGGAATCAAGCCTATCCTTTAGCCAACACCAATTTACGGCTGCATTTAAAGCCTCCAAGTTTTTCTTGGGGCTTCAGAAAACTACAGAGGAATCCACAGAATGTGTCTACTGCAGAGGAAAGATCAATAGCAGATGTACTGCCCCAACTCACCTCCTTGCTCCCAAGGGCTGGATTTCTTCCTATTCCAAGTACCTTCCTACAGTTTATCAGAAGCCTGTGGAGCCAACTTTTGCCTGATAAGGCACATTCTGCTTTTAAGTATTATGTCATTGATTTCTTGGTCAAGTGCCTAACTGTTCAATGCCTCTTGGAAAGCTTATAGCTATCAAATCTTTAAAATTATGGGGAGCATTATACACATTAATCCTCACCTTTAAAAATACTTCCAGATAGTAATCTGATTCTGAATTTTAGCAGCTGTAGGCTTGAACAGGAAGTTATTAATCTAGGGCCTTACACTACCCTCAGAACACCTTTATCAGTTTTTATGACTTCTTAAAAATGTTAATACAAAGGCAGGCATGTGGAACTCTAATTGGAGAGCAGCAGAGCCTTGCCACACTCAATAAAACTACTCATGGATGCAGTGTGACTGAAGTAATACACGGACAGCCTTTCCTGCAAATTCTTCTCTGTGGATTCCTACCAAACCAGAAAGAATAATTTAATTTTTCCCCAAATACCACACATGTGGCTTGACCAATCTGTAATTAGAATGGGCATGTTTTGTGAATGAATTTGTTGCTACAATTGGATCTAGCTCTTAAGTCAAGATTCAGTTATAAGTGTTTTTACCACTGTTTTGTTTTCTTTCAAAGCCAAGCCTAGGAAAAAAAAAATGACAAATGTTGAGTCAAATTTACTAACCTCAATTCCTTAGTAGTAGTATTTGTATGACTAGAAGTTCATTGCACAAGGCAATGCTTGAAAGAACAGCAAACATAGGAAGGGAGCTCAGGAAAGGGAAATAATGGACTTTTTGGTGGAGACATTACGTCATTTGCTTTGCAATGTATCTGTATTTCACAGCTAAAATAATATCAGCCAGCTCCAAGATAAGGAACATGTTTATTTAGAGAATAAATCTAGTTCAGATTTCATCATAATGTCAATATTTGCCATATTACTACAGTTCCTGTCAGTTAACAATTAGTAGTTAATAATACATTCTATGCAAAGTGAGATCTTCTGAATGAGCTATGCACATAACCTGAGAATTGTCAGCTTCAGAACACTGTTCAGAACACTTTTGGAGGTTTCTTCCATTGCCGGGTGCAAGGAGACAGGAATAGGTCTTCACCTGGCAGAAACCAGTTGACTTCCACCTCATATAGCTTTGTTTTGTTTTCCAAAGATTTTAGCACCAAACCTGACAACTAGGAAAAATGATCAGGCTCCTGTTCAAAACTACAGACAGTCCAGCCTAGCCATCGCAGACCATTTCAGCAGAGATTTCTTCCTGCCTTGTCATATGATGTGTATCAGCAGGAGGCCCAAGCTCTGGTGATCAGTAAGTTGGAGTTGGGATCTGGCTGCAGCTGCTTGGAGAGTGATTGTTGAGAAAGGGGGGCAGCAGCTAGTGAAGCTGCTATATGCACCTGCTGGAGACACTGCTGGTGGAAAACGTGGTTTTTGCCAGCACTGAAATCTTGAACCTATTGCCTAGATATTTGGGTTATATTTCATTAAATGTGGGCAAAAGATGGAGAGGGACTCCTTAAATACAACCCCAATAAATGTTAAGTTTCTATAGGCCCAAGGAGCAATGTGCCAATCGCTACTCTGCTAAGCCCAAAATAAGTAAGATGACCACTTCATGGTAGGCTGCTTGCTGTACATTTTCTATGCATTTATTGCAATGCATGCTGCCAGGGCACATCTCCAAAGGAAGTACGTGTTTCTGCACTACACCCAGTTACAAACCCAGTAAGTGGCCAGCAGCATTCGGTCCCCCTCATCCAGCTCAAGCAGTGTCTGGGTTTGTCCTATTGTTTCTGCCACCCCTAATATACACATAAATGACTTAAGAGAGTTCGTAACTCATTATTCAGCAGCAGCTCTCCCCATAACTCCTGACAAGCTGGATTAAGGATGCCTTCTGACACTGCATTTACCATTGCCTAGGGATGACTTTGTGATTGATGATTCATCTGCTCCAAGGGAGTAACCTCCCCTTTGTGAGCCCTTGGCTTGCATCTTTATTGTGCCCCAGCCTGGAGCTTGCCATCTGTGCCTTGGAGGTTCTTCCACTCACAGAGGTCTCTGCATAAACCCGCCCCCTCATGCTAGTACAGCAGACCTCACTTACAGGTCTGGTTATCAAAGCTACTGCCCCACACACTACTGACCCCATCCTCCAGATCTTGATGTTTCTCAGCAATTAGAAGCTATGAGCTTGACTAGCTAAACTACCATTCCCTTATCTTCTCTGTCAGATAAGTCATGTGTGGCCCAGCACCACAATCGCCATGCTGTGCAGGGAGCTCAGGACACGCAGAGTAGGTCTCCAGACCACCATCCTCAGCAATGTACAGAACAAAGGGAACTGTCATAATTCACAGGAGGACAAAGGGTGATCATTTTCTGCCTGAACTGAATAGTTCTTTGCAAAGTTTCATGACTCACCAAGTAGAAAATAATCCAGACAATTCTGTTTATTGTTATACTGGTTAATTTTCCTTAGTTCCAAACTTTTCTTTATTTCAGCAAGGTTCCTAGTAATGCAAATGTCATCCAGATTTATTCAGAGAAACCATGTTAAGTGCCTATGTTTGACAGAGATGTGCTCCTTTCTGCCAAAAAAAATAATTCTGAATTTGTATAATACTATTTGTGAACAATGTTTTTATTAGATTTACAGAATGCACCTCCCCTCTACAGAAAAGATGGTTACGGACAGCACAAGAGATGATATGAATAAAATTAAATCTAACATTCAAAACAATAATGAGTATTTTTACATTTTAGCATTCATACCAAGCTTAAAATCAGTACTACTTGGATCACAGATGACTACAGAATGCTATGGCAAAGTAACTATAAAAGCAATTGTAACTACCATTTAAAAATAATTAACAGTGAGAATTGGAAGATTTAATGTGTTTTCTTCTTTTAATGTACAGCCCCATTCACAGAATTTCACTGGACCATGTGGACAGACCAACTGTCACAGCTGTCTATCAAGGCTGAATTAGATGAAGACAAACAATACAGGCTTTGTGGTTCAACTGAAGCAGCAGCCACAAAAGTTTCCATTTCTCATCTGCGGGCACTGTGGGAGCATTGTCTTTCCCCTCTCTGAAAAGAGAATGGAACAATTATGTTACTGAAATTCCTTCGCAGTGGGTCTGAAAGACTGTTTATGTCCAGTCAGGGAGACAGGGAAAACTAAAAGCTGGGATTTCATGACAGCAGGTGGGAGCAGTTTCAGGGTATATACTTCAGTGACATAATGGTCCTAATTCTTCTCTTTTAGGGCAAAGCCTATGCTGGAAGATTTACTAGCAAAGGAGAAAATGGTAGTATAAATGCAAAGTTAAATGCAATGGTAAAATTATTAATTCAAAACAAAGTTTTACAATTGGCTTTCTGATTTAATCTGGTAATTGATTCTAATGTGGTGCACATGGTAGTAAGCTAGAAAGAAAAATACACTAGTCACAGATAATTTTTTACCGTTTACTATATTAGGGGCCCTATCAAGTGAAATGCTGAGAACTCAGCTCTCATGGGAGTCAGGTGAGCTCAGAAGGTAGAAAGTAATCACCCAATTTCTCCTAATAGCAGTAATATTCTTATTCATTAGCAGCAGAGACTAATCAATACTTGATTTCATGCAAACACATATACATGTGATTTGGCACAGCCTTAAGTAATCAGTTGCTCAGGTTGCCCCAGTCCCAAACTATTTCATTCTGCTGTACTAATAATCCTCTTTTTTTTTCTCCCTGATGTTTTTTTAGTGCTAGTTATATCTCAGTTCATACACACAAACAGTCTGTAAGTGCTTAGGTGCAAATGATCACCTGGAGCTACAAGGAAGAGTCAACGCATTTTAAAGAGTTCCCTATCTTTTCCTTAAAGAGGAAGGGAGAGTAGAGGCTTTCAGACACCATCAGCACTGCTAAGAAGTTAGTGTCTACACAGAGGCAATATGTGTCATAATTTCCATGTGCTCCCTGGTTATCACTTGATATCCCCCCAGAAGTCATCTGGCAGTTGCACTGCCAGATGTAGCAAGGTCCTCTTGAAGAACTTTCTACTAGCTGCATTCTAAGGGAGGCCTTCACAGAGCAATGGGTTTTAACCTCACTTATACACTACATAACAGCTCAGAGGAATTCTCAGTTCTTCCTAGGGTTTGGTATAAAGGTGTAACATTAAAAAAAAAAACAACCAAGTAATAATAAGAAGTTATTATCCATCTCTGTAAATACTCTTGGCAAGATTTTCAGTGGGCTACTGATACAAGGGACCAAGCCCTCACTGAAGTGAACAGAAAGCTTCCATTTGTGTGGCCAGTAGGCCCTGGATCAATGAGTGAGACTGAAAAATCTGAGTGAGAAAGCTCAAAAGAAGCCAATATCTTTGTATTCTTATGGTTCCATGTAGGCAAACTAATGCTGTGACTCAGTGACACTTTCTCAATCTCAATTAGTGCTAAACTAATTAAGAAAACTATTTTATACACTGCAGTGAGTAGTATCTCTTCTCTTTCTTGGATAATCCCTAGTGTGATGTAAGGGTGATTGAGTATCTAATTACTCCTTAATTGAATGCACATTTTTAGCTAGTTCAAGCTTAATGCTTTTAGTCCAAAAGTCAAAGTCAGTGAAATTAAGTTGAACTGGGATTTGGGACGCTATTGTATTAATGGATTACTTTTGGAAAAGAGCCTAATTACAACCCACTCAGAAGATTTCAGTTGTGTTTGTTATAGAAATACTTAATGCATTGTCTGACAAAAGACTGATTATATATGTTATTCATGTTTACCATTTATTCTTGTTTAACAATAATTTTTCTACCCTGCTAAATCTCTCTGTTCCATAATATATATGGGGAAGTAACACACTATTCAGGCTGAAGGTTTTTGTAAATATATCTGCCTCTCTTACTCTGTTGAAAAGTTTTTGGAAATGCAGTATTTGATCTGCAATTGTACAAATGAGAATGTATATTATAACCATAAAATTGCCTAGATGCCTTGCTTGTTTATAGATTACAGTTCCCCCCTTCTTTGGGTTGAGGACTACATATATTAAGTAGAGTCCTATTGCTTCTGGTGAAGTCCTCTACATGTCAGATAACCATTACCAAAGAAAATCTTTCAGAGTCAGTGCAATAAAGTATAAATACCTGCAAAATATGAGAGCTGTTATCACAATACCCATGGTTAAAAAAAACCCCAAACAACACATTAACAAGGTCAATCAAAACTCAGAAACGAACATCAGAATATAAAAAAATCATGATGTTTCCAAGAAGATTTATATCTCTTTCATTCAACAATTTTATGTACCTATATTCCTCAGAGAAAATTTTCTCATACAAAACTGGGATAAATGCAACACTGTAAATTTTATCTCAGAAACAAGGAGCAGCAGCGGGAGCAAAGATAAGGCCAAGTTGGTATATTTTTAAGAATGAAAGGTCCCAATGTTCCTATAGCAACAGAGAACATATTTAAAAGAAAACTTCAGTGAAAACTATTTTTCAAAGTCTTCCAAAACTGTTGAGAAAGTGCAAATAAAGAGACTATGGAGAAATGAAATAGGACAGCCACAATAATGTCATTCCATCTGACAGGGAGGCAGTAAGATGCCCCACTGCAGTAGCCTTAGGTCAAGATCACTTACAGAAGATCAAAAACTTTATTCTGCTGCTTAAAAGTAGTCAGTCTGCTTTTTGGAGAGCTTTTCCACCTCTTTTGTCTTACCATATTCTTCACCATAGTTGTCTCACACAATGTCTCTATTTTGTTTCCTTATAGGAGGATCTTGCCTTCTCCTCCTTAACACTAAGATAAATCAAAAAGTTTAGGAGTTTAAAAAAATCAAAAGGCATGGGTGGCAAAACCCATTTAATTCTGACTAAACATTACCATTATCCTACACCTTCCTAAAAACAGTACCTGAAGTACAGTCAGGCATGAATTCAGAGTGTTTCAGAAAAGAGAACTGACTACCTTATGAAACCTTATCTTTCCTGAAATGCATTCCTTCCATGAAAAGGTCACAATTTATTGAGTCTACATCAACTTCTGTGGGCACTTAACTACATCTAGCTAACTGAAATGTACCTTTGTCTTGAGCTCTGGGGATGCATTAATAGTATCTGCTTAATAACTTGGGAGTTTATGTTTGCTATTTGCTTTCAAAACATGGCTGTCTAGCAAGACTCATAGCAAGAGTTTCTTTGCATACTGTTCATTGCATTGTTTTCATCGATATGAGATAATTAGAATTAAAAATTCCAATAAGAGAAAGGACTTCTGCCTACCTGGATCTTCAGTTTCAATGTAGTAGGAATGTTCTGCTTATAACTACCTGGGTGATTTCGTACAGGTAAAACAAAGTGCATTCCCAGTGCCTAACATGTATAACATTGCTGATAGAGGAAAGCATTTTGCAGGCTTGAGAAGAAAGCCTGACAGAGAAGATGGCTCAGTCAGACATACATACCTGTATGGCCTTCTAATACCCTTGATATTTGAGAGCCTGTCACATTACATTTCATGTGCACTAATCCCATTTTCTAAAAATGGGTGAAGCTTTTTTTTCCCTCACCACTAATTTGCGGCATTTTCCCGATAAGTGAAAATCATATGGCAGAGTTTCAGTGTGTGCTGAGACTCTAACTTGTGTGTTGTGACTGCCAATAAACACGTTGTGAGTGTGCTTTTTTATGACAGGCAGTCCTGGCTACATCATCAGTTCCCAAGTAGCAGTATACAAGCTATACATGGCTTATGGTAAGCAGCTGAAAATTGTACTCACAAAACTCTTTTTATGAAAAGCTGATGACAACAGTAAATTATGAACAGCAAAAAATATTTGATGCTGATAGACTCACAGGTCACAAAGTTTGGGAGCCTTTGTTAGCATGAATTATCTTATCTGAAGCATAAGCAGGGATCTGATTCCTAGACTACCTTACAACTTTTTAACTTTGAAAAGGAAGCACAGTAATCTCTTCTTCGCTTCTTTATGTGCTAAAGGATTTTCACCATTTCCTATTCCTCCACTTTGTGTACTTCTAACAAAAGCTCAGTAAGGAATTGAACAAGGACAATTCCAATGTAGGATCAACTCTGGAAACACCTACAACTCAAAAAAATTTTCTTCCTCACTTAGGGCTTGATGACTCCCTATACTGATGCCCTGAGCCGAACACAGCATAAATACCTACTACAGCAGTGACCAGTCTATGACTCTTGGCTGCCTCTGGCTACCAAGTCCCTACATTCTGGTCCCCATGTCACAGGTATGTCATGCAAGCAATAGAAGTGTTTTTTTACTCACTAATTTGAATCGTGGCAGTGGAAAAATAATTTACATTGACATTACAGGGTTCACTTACAATCTCGGTGCACACCCTGCTATTACTGGAGCTTTTGGTTGCCTGAATGCTGAAGTTCTGGTTTGTTTTGAGTAGGCCTCTGAACATGGTGTGTGACTCACAAGCCAAAGGTGTTTAGCCCTCTGACCTACAGTCATGCACTCAAGTGTAAACACATTCTTGATTACTCTGAAGTGGCAGATGAGTGTTGGGCACTATACACAAGATCTTAAAACCAGAAGAATAATTATCAGTTTTGTTGGTAACTTGAAGTTCAAGTTCTTTCAAAAAACTTAACAATTAAACCAACCACCTGTTAAGCACAAATTCTAAATTTATGGAGAAAAACAATGGCCAATAAAAAAAACACTCACTGAGAAGCAGCGTACATATTCATATTTCAACAAGTCTAGGAAATTGGTGTTTGCATTTCTAAAGAACTAGTTTTGATAATCTCTTTGTTGAGTTGTTTTGGGTTTTTCTAAACAGGAAAAAGATAAGAACGGTCATAATAACCTAACTACGCACGGCTGCTGAAAGCTCACTCCTGCTCTGGAACTACACAACAGGAAAGGATAAAATCCCCAAGTGTTAGAACTTCTGTAGAGCAACTCATTTGTGAACTTCACAAACAGCAAATGCTACTAGTAAACTGAGAATACAGACACAAAGATTGGTAATGCAAACGTCCATTAAAATGTAAAGTTCACTGAGATCTGCTTAAACAAAGAAATACAAATCACAGCATTGCATCACAGGCAAAGTGCAAAGCTCCACAGCTCCCTCTGTGTATGAATGTCCCTTCATACTCTGCAATCTGTTACCATACAATTTGCAATTCCATAAAGAGGGGAGTGAACCACTACATTTTTAGTACTAGCCCCTTCACACTGGCAACACTTATCCCCTTTTCAGCGTCCTGTGGAAAGGGCGACACAGGTTTTTTGCCACAAGAACTGCTTAACATCTTCAAAAGCAAGTAATTTGCGCTGTCCACTCACTAACACAGTCACCACATTCACCTCTCTCCTTGCTGTGAAATAAATGCTGTGCCAATTTCTGCTTGTCTGCAGACATTCTCAGCAACATCAGGCTGCTCCACCCACCCTAAATTACTCCTTCCTGTTCCTTAGCACTAGTAAAACATTGCAATTTTAATGGTGTAATCTATTTTTTCCTCTAATCTTGAATGTACAACTAGGAAAGTGGTAATTAGATTAAGAATGTTTTTAATCTGAATTAGTTTCTGCTATCATAATTTAGAGGACATTGGATAAACTTGCAGCTACTTAGAATCTGAGGTCTACCAAAGACGTATGTATATGTATGAATGTGTACATGCACTTCTGTATATAAAAATTGATGCTTTTTCAGAAGTTTCTGAATCGGCAACAAACAGAAAATGTTCAGAAGAACTGTAGTAATGTATATATGAAGATGGAGTAGGTATAAGCCATCACCACATTTGGAGGATAATTATTTATTTATGAATATAAAATAAATTATGTCTGGGGTGGGGATATTTGAGACAACTCAATGGAGATCAAATTCTTTAGTTTAATAATTATGCTCAGTGGAAACCAAATTAAAATTTATCACTTTCTAAAGAAAATAATCTTTCAATATTATTTTAGTGAATTATTTTTTAGAAGAAACTCCTACTGTCTTCTATTGAAAAAATCTGTAGCAGCAATGCCACTTACCTACTCTATGCATGGAATCATGCATATACATCCTGATTTATAAATGGATGATAACATGCAGGCTTGCCAAACTGAGTTCAGTATCACTATAAAGTTGATATTCAAGTGTTTGAAATCAGCCATTTTGCTCATTCACGGATAAAACTGTTCCACTGTTAAAGAGGAGAAATATGTCTAGCAAATCAGTTACCTGTCAAGCAACAAGGATTAAAGATGGGTTGATTGGAAACCACAAGTGATGTCATCTTCAGTGAGGAACACACTACTGTAAAAGTACTTAGCAATTAGGCAAGGTGGCAAGCTCCAAAGTATAACAGCCTGCTGGAATATTCACAATTCACAAATCACAGAAACAGTAAGACAGGCCTCAAATGATCAAAAAAACCCAAAAATAGCCTTTATTGAAATGGAAGATTTAAGTGTTTTCTTTTTTGATTTCTAGGAGTGGTAGCATTTGTTGTCCCCATTGTTAAGCTTTGTTGTGTAACAATAAGAATTATAAATCTTTTTTCCAAGATCACCTGAAATTGTCAAGAATTAGCTTGATGCCCATAGCAAGTGCTCCGAGTCAAGCAGGAAGTATCAAAAAAAATAGTGTTAACACCGAGGAAGTCACAATGTTATCCTTTCTTCTTTCTTTCAGAAAAGGATCTGGAAGTCCTGCCAAACAACAAGTTCAACATGCATCAGTAATGCACTCAGGCAACAAAGACACCCAACAGCCTCCTGGGCTGCACCAGGAGAAGCACGGCAGCAGATGGAAGGAAATGATCTTTTGCTTCTACTCAGCACTGATAGAACACCTGGAGCACTGAGTCCAGTTCTGGGTTCCCCAGTTCAAAAGAAACATAGACATACTGGAGATCAGCAATGGGTCACAGAGATGATTAAGCAATTGGAGCATCTGTCCTAAAAGGATGGCTGAAAACTGGGGCTGTCTAGCCTCAAGAAGATATATAAACAGTATATAAACACTTTATACAGTATACAAATATTTTATGAGAAAAAGAAGAGAAAATGGTACCAGACTCTTTAGTTGCATCCAGTGAAAGAAGAGGCAATGGGTAAAAATTGAAATACTGAAAATTTCGGTCAAAATTAAGAAAAATTCATTAACTCCAGGCTATAGGAGAGAGATCCATTCTAGCAAAAAAGCAGACCCAAAAGAGGCCAACTAGCAGCAAACTTACTCTAGAGCTTATTGGTTTAAAGAGAGCAGAGAAGCTACAAAGTTCTACTTGGTTTGTCCTCCTGAAGGCTTCCTTTAGAGCCCAGCCAAACTGTGTTTCAGAAATGGAGAGGAGTATTTTGAGATCTGTGCTTTTCCATGATGGAGGAACATTAAACTAATCAATTAAATCAATTCTTTCCCTGAGGTTACACATCGTGATATTCCATGTTTGTGTCAACTTTGCCTCTAATTCAACAAACTAGAACAAATTACATCAAAGATCAACATATGACATTTGATCATAAGCCACAAAGGGTTTAGTTTTGTCAAGGTTTAAATTAAGGCTGAAAAGCAGATGTTCTGAAGCTCTGGGAGTATGGTGTGCATAGAGCCTGCATTCTGATCCAGTCAAAACTAATTAGACCTTTCCAACAATCCCTTTCTACTCCTGTTTATACAACACTTATGTTAACATTTGTCTCCTCCTTTCTCTGACAAGAGCAAAAAGATCATGGCAAACTAATGTTCCTCACAGGTCTTCTTCATTGGCTGTACCTCACTCTCTTGGGATAAAAGAAAATACAGAAAACTTTACTGACAGGAGTTCCAGCATCCTTGGCAAAGGGGCATTGTGTCATAAAAGAAGCCCATCCATCAGAGTGTTTGGAATTGCAATATCCAAGACATACCAGAGCTTTAAAATAAAAGGTAACCTCCTCTTTGAAAGGAAGAGACTCTCCTTTTGGATCACTAGGTAGATGCCCACCCTGAAAACTATGACTTCCCCATCTACTCCTGAGTCTTCATAGCAGTATTCAGCCAATGGCAGCAGTCTCAGCTTAATGGACTTCCTTCATTCCTATGAAGATGTCTTTTCTGAGGATGTCTGAGGTCTGTGTGAGGAGCTACTGTTTGGCAACACCTTGCTCCTGAAAAGGTGTGATAAAATCACTACAAAGTAAATAGGACTGTTTCCTTCCATTTCTGTCTCTTTGCATAGAAGAAAGATGAACAAAGCCACATGATTTCTTTTCATATTTAATTTTTTCCAGCTCCCCAAACTCATCAGCAAGGATATAGAGTGAAACTTTGATTGGCTCAGTCCTATTTAGACTGATGCACCCAAAACTAAAAAGATCTGGACAAATGAATTTCTGATAAATAATTCAATGAGATGTAGAGAGACAAATGTCATTTCCTCTGTGAGCTACACAATGCCAGGAGTAACAGTTCTTCCTCATTGCTTGAGAGTCCATAATTAGCACAGCCCTACTATTAAAAATTCCATCATTTGAGAATTAAAACTGCAGATTATTTTGTGAAGCACAGCCAAGATAAATCTTATTATATAGAACAAATCTTTGTAAGTATTGACAAATGTAATAAAATTGCAAACATGAAAGCAAAAGGGAGATTTTTACATTTCAATTCCAGCATTGTAAAGGAAACTCTTTCATGCTTAAAATTCAAACTCAGCATGTCAAGTAATTTCACTGTTACAGACTTGAATTACCTGCATTGGCCTGAGGGCATTATTCAATCTCTGAAAAAAATTCTACTTTAATACTGCTATGATTTTCCCAAGTAATTTTTATGCAGAAGCTTGGATGAATTTGAAACATCCATTTCAAGATTAAAGTGACAACATTTGGTGACTGCAGAGAACCATGTAATTGAGAATTGGGCTTAGGGATGTGCCCAAAATTAAATATGGGAATAAAAAAATAGTATTTAAAAATGATCAATGTTTTACTTTTTTTTTGTTTAACTTCTAGGACTCAGCTATTAAATACAGTTATAAAATACAAATAAACCCTTACTTCAAAAATGTTTAGATGTACACACTATATTGAATTCTTATGCTATATGGAAAGGCCATATGATTGCTGGTCACTGTTCTAGCCCACTTAATAATTCCTATCATATGCAGAAGGGAGGACAATCTTCCCAATTGGTTTTAATAGATCCATTTTTTGGAAGCAGAGAATTACCAATCTCTTTTACAGGTTATCTACTGCCTGATCATTTATGAACTTCTTATGAAGCTGGGGGCTGGATTTAGAACATATTCTGAAGAGGCTTAACTCCAAAACAGAGCCTGATGCGAACTAAAAAGTTCCATCACTGACCTAGAAAGGGCAGGAATTTAATGTAAAAATACATATCCTTATCCAAATGTGTTTATCAATAACCTTTTAGCAGCATGCTTCTGGGTGAAACTCTGAATGAATTGGTTCTTTTGAAGCTTTGAAAAAATGCACAGTTAGAAAACCTAATGCTTTAATATAATGGATTCCAACAGTAAATAGTGTAATGGGGAGCACCCAATGTTTTTATTATTTAAATAAATTTTATTGTAGGATAGTAGATGAAAATTTTTACTAGGCTAAAAAGCAGTACAACTTATTAAAGAAAGCAGTTGAAAAGATTCATTCTTTTCTTGAAGACTTTCCAGATTTGCTGTCTTACTAGTTGTATCAAGGCAGGGCCTTGATTTATGGTTGATACAACCATAAATGCTGGTGCCTTGACTCACTAATTTCAAAGCAAGTATTCTTCTAAGAATCCTAGAATAGTTTAGGTTAAAAAATACCTTTAAGATCACCATGTCCAACCATTAACCCAGTATTGCTAAATCCACCACTAAACCATCTCCCCAAGTGTCACATCTACATGACTTCTGAATGCCTTCAGGGATTCAAGTCACTTCCTAGGGTTTTAACTCTCTATGAATCTCATTGTCAGGTTTTTCATTATAGTAAAACATTGATTAACTAAGTCTAATGTTTAGGAGTAACTGTTGAGCGCTGAGGGAATTTATTCTGTAGTTGATAGAGGCTGAGGGAACATGACATGGGAGGTTTTAATAACTGAAGCAGTGTTAATGTAATTAAACATGTGTATTAGCTCTTATATCATCCTTAAATTCTTGCTCTGTCAGCCAATGAAGGATGAGAAGAAGCAGCAACTACTTGGATGAATGAAGTAGAAAAAATTAGCCATAAATAAGTTAATTAGTTCATTAATAAGTTAATTAGTATTTTCACTGGAGGTGCCCAAGATTCAGTCCTGTTGGGAAAGAACACCATTCTAAAGCAGGGGGAAGAAACAAAAAAAAAAAAAAAAAAAAGGCCTCCTTCCAGAACTACTACTGTGTTTTCTAACAGATAAGACTAGAAAGATCCACCAATGACTGGTCTTTTAAAAGTACAGTAAGAAATCAACCGGTAAGCCTCAGTAACTGGGGAACTACACCACATAACCTAGGCCTACTGTGGTCTTCCTCACTGCAGTAGGAGAAATTTAAAAGATACAAGAAGTAACTGTAATGCAACTGCGTTGTGATCCGCTGCCTACTCAAGTCAATAGCAATATCTCAATACATAACTTGCTTACTAGAGTCCAGCTACTAAAGAACCTAACAGTAACCTGTGCTGGTTTGGACTGGGAGAGAGTTAATTTTCTTCACAGTAGCCAGTTATAGGGCTCTGTTTTTTGCATTTGTGCTGAACAAAGCGTTAGTAATACAGGTATGTTTTTGTTACTGCTGAGCAGGGCTTTTTTCACAGCATCAAGGCCTTTTTTCTTCTCATCCCATCACGTCAGTGAGAAGGCTGGGGGTGCACAAGGAGCTGGGAGGGGACACAGCTGGGACAGCTGACCAAAACTGACCCAAGGGTTAAACCATGCCATATGGCAACATGCTCAGCACATAGATGCAGGGGAAGAAGAAGGAAGGGACATTTGGAGCAATGATGATTGTCTTCCCAAGTCACCATTAGTGTGATGGAGTCCAGCTTTCCTGGAGACAGCTGAGTATCTGCCTGACCATGGGAAGCAGTGAATTTAATTCCCTGTTTTGCTTTGCTTGTGTGCATGGCCTTTGTTTTCCCTATCAAACTGTTTTTACCTCAACCCACAAGTTCTTTCACTTTTACTCTCCTTATTCTCTTCCCCATCCCAACAGAGCTTGTGGGGTTTGGTTGCCAGCTGGGGTTAAGCCATGACATAAACAACCTATTATACCAGAGGACAAAACAGAACAGTGTCAAAATTTACAGCTGTGACAATGTATCATAACATCACCTAAAACTAACTCATTGAGTTTTCTCCTTTTGCTAAATCTGCTCTAAGAAAACTATTTCAGATTTTTGATTTTTCCGCAAAGTTTTTACTTACCTGACTAAAGATTTACAATTGTTGTTCTTACTCTTCTGCTACTGAAATGCAGCCCTGATGACTCTATCACTAAGTGGCTGAGTTGGTCTGAAGTTATCTCCCAGGATACCATCACAGCCCTCTAAAAGTTCAGCACCTTTAACATGTGTCCTCAGTCTTCGAAATTCCTCTATCTGAAAGACAGGAAAACAGACATGAAGAAGGTGAAACACATTCTTCACTATGGGAATAATGATCAAAATCAGCCTTGTCCAGACAATTCTGCAGCTTTGAAAATGAGAGTGTTCAGGTACGACATATTAGGGTCAATATACGTTAATAACATTTAAAAATAGTTATCAGCACTATCAAAACATTTAAGATGCAGAAAAAACAAAGAACTCATGCACATGGTTTGGCAAATTTATTCTTTGCCTTTCTGTAACTTCTTTTAGGATCTATAACCTTCTTTGACATTGCAGGTTACATTCTATGAATCAACCTTGCAGTTTTGAGTTGAGAGTAATCATTCTGGTGTTCTTCAAATATGTGCAATTTAGGAATAACCTGGTTGACTACAAATTGTTTTGAAAGTCTCCTAGTGATTTGTTTACTGCCTGAAACTTTTATTTTCTAAGCCACAAAAATTCTGAACAGATTCTTACCTTTACATGGTATCTCTTGACATTCTATATGGAAAAATACGGGGTTTGCAATCAAATCAAAATACCACTTCAAAAGATCTGTACTTAGAAAGTAGAATACAGTAAAAAATAAATATGAAATATTTCAATTGAGGCTAAGTAAGTTTCTGGCTTGTAGACTCTTCTTAGATTTTTCTAAATGGTATCTGGTATAGGGAAGAACATGAGCAGCTTCCATCTCCATCTATGGTACCATCATCATGTGCTGCATGACAGAAAACTGAGAAAAATCAATGCATATCTCAGCAACATTATACCTTTTTGTTCAATAGTGCTGTTTTTAGGAGTCAGGTATTTTAAACAAGTACTTACAGCTACTAGAAAAATTGGTTTGCTTTGACATATTCGCAAGCTGTCTTAGCTGTATACAGCAAATGCACTTGACGGCTGACTGCCCTAGCCTCAGCCTTTGCAGTTTTACTGACCCTGTGATGCTCCACTATGCAGTTCAGCTCTAACTTGGAACATAGAAAGTCCACAGAAATCATTTTAACATCTTAAGATATTATAGAGGTAGTTTCTCCATGAAAAACATTCTATGAAGGATTAGAAGGAAAATGTGCAATTCCACAATTAAATCAAATAAGGTGCTAAACAGCAGGTGATGGCATTCTTATCCAGCCTGCAGAGAATACATTCTTTCTGCAACATGGAAGACAACTGCTTTCATTGTTGTTTTCCACTCTACAGCAGAATTGATACAGAGTTATTTACTTCATTTAGGGGCTAGTTCTGCTCTGCTTCATTTTCCTCAAAAAACCAGTGTGCTTAAAAATCAACAGTCAGCTTCTGGCAGCTGAGATATAAGGCAACAGCTTAGACTGCAAAGATGAAAAGCAGAAGGAACTGTAAAGCTCCTTGAAGGTGCTTTTAGAGGCAGAATCCTCTTTTGGAAGACATTTGTTGTTGTTTATTTAAAGCAAACTGAAAACAAACACACTACCAGCTTGGGATTGAAAAATTCTTCAGGACTCAAGTGTTGGTAAATCACTGAGTGGGTTCTATAAAGGTACCCTTTCACCATCTGAATCAACTCTGAAAAGTCAGAGACAATTGCAGTTTAGGAAGGAGCATTTTACAAAAACATGGCTTTTGTTTCATCTTTTGAGAATGAGATACTTCACACAAACACCGATGAAGGAGAGGGAAAAGCAGACTCTCTGAAAAGCTAGCATTTGTGAGCTATCTCCCACTGTAACTACAAATGCTCCAGTCCCCACAGTGAAATCTTTCTCCGGGAGGTACTTCTCACAAAGCAGCTTCCAGTTTCTTCAGGAAAGTAGAACGGACCTTATCTCCATGCCTGCTCTTTAGCCTTTAGGGAAGTAGCCCTTCAATAAGGGGCAATTGCTTCTGAGCTCATCAGTCTCCTTGCTTAGTTCTTCGTTCCATGTTTCAGGCTTCCATGAGACACCCTCTATACACATGGTGGTTTGCTTCACTCATGAAAAGTGGTTCTGTCAGAAAAGGACACTAGCTGTGCTGACACTACTTTCCATATTAAATTTCCATGTGACAAGGCAATGTGTGTGCCCTACTTATCCTGCTTCACCACATCCCATCTCCTTCCAACCTCTAGTAATTCAGTGCTATGAAGTACACCCTGGAGAACTGCCAATGAAACAGGTGTTTTACACATATTGCTAAGCACTCTTGGATAATCACATAGTCTTACCAGGAATTTGCTCTTAAAAAAGATCTTCTCATGCCCAGAAGACACTAATGATGACCTAGGCCTGTTCACACTGAAATTAAGGATCAAGTTCCAACAAATGAAGAGGGAAATCCACAATGTTAACAGCCATATGTCTACTAAGCACAAGCATTTGGTTCATATTTTGTAGAATGTTTTTATCACTTCCCATATTCAGAACCTGAACACTGCATTCTTCTTTTTCACTTACATATTTGCTGAAGAATAAAACACTCGAAACAAAGAATTTGTATGTTTTCTCCAAATGTTTCTTCTGTATGAGAGATAGAAGCATTACCATTCTGCTTAAAAATTTTACATTCCTCCATGACAGCTTTTCAGAACATGGACCTGCTTCCTTCCCAGTGCACAGAATACCATGAACCCCTGAGTGCTTTATTTCACAGCCTACATAAATTTTGCACAATTCCCACTCCAGCTCCATATGCTAGTTACTATTTCAGTCCTTTAGGAGGTCTTGATACTGAATGAGGTAGACAAAAGGATAGAGACCTCACCATTCAATACAAAACCAGTTAACTCTAACAATGAATACAGCAGAAGGACAACTCCTTGCTGCATCATTGTTTAAAATCTCTCCTCTGAGAGGCTTAGACAAGGTACTTGTTCTGGGCTTCAGTGAGGCACAAAGCACATCATTCACAAATGAACCATCTTTTTTAAATATAGTAGAGAAGACCATGAAAAAGTTTTTTTCAATTATTTCCTGCTCTTTACTGAGGGATTTTTCTATTTTCTCCCACTGCATTTCAGCAGCGTACATGCATGGGCAATGTATCTCACAAAAACAGTCAACACAGTTCTTTTTGGGCTGTATATTTCAATATAATACAAGTGAGGATGACAAAAATTCCAAAAGAAGAACAGGAATATGCAAAAATAGTACAGCAGGGTGCAGCTTTCCAGACAAGCTTCTTTACTCCGAGGTCAATAATCAAACTCCAAGAAACAAATTTACAAAGCCCTTATTCTTCAGGGGAGAAGAGTTGCCTGCACAGTTTATCCAGACCTCACAGAATGACCCATGAAGTTAAAAGTTCTCTAATAGAAGTGAAGCCTCATGTCAAAGAAAATTACTTCCAGTGAGCAAAAAGCATTGTGTTCCAGGAAAGCACATCCTAATGCTGCAGTCCTGGCTTGCTCTTTTGCTATTCATATAACCAACACATTCAGATCTCCATTCACTTAATTTTATCTGTAGCACATCAGTTCATCAGTTGAACTTCACTATCTGAAAATGTCACCAGAAGGAAAAAAAAAAGTTTGTCTACTTTGCAATGGTCAGTCTATTATGCTTTTGCCAAAATTGTTACTTCTTCATCTTTCCAAAATAAGAAAATGTGAAAGTATATGGATATGGCCATGAACTAGAATTGCAATTTTATTTTTTTTCCCCTTAGGAGCCATAGTTTGTTAAGCTAATCAACATTGCCATTTTAATTACAGAAAATGAGAATGGGAATGAGTACCTTGTCTCCAATATATTAACAAGTTTCATCAGAGGAAGGAAACAAAATCTATTCCATATTAGACTATGTCTCTATTTACTTGTTATTGACTCTCAGAACTTGATTATTTTATGGCCTGAAAAATGAAAATAGAAAGCCTTGAATTTGTCTCTTACCAGCTATAACCACAGATGGTACTAGTATTTATATAAATCACTTGAAGTTTTCTAAGATGTGTTCATTAGTATCCCACAGAAGAAAGTCATACAGTAAATGACACATGTGAAAATAATGTATTTAAACCCATTAGAAATGCACTTGCAGTGAAATATATGCTTTAATACTACAAGCTGGCTTAATAAAATTAATGTCTTTACCAGCCTTCCATGGATGATTCAAAATGGTACATCCTATTATTTTCCATAGACAAAAGCCCTTGCATTTCTAATCTCCCCTTAATCTCTCCTGTGCAACTTGCTCTAGGTGAACCTGCTTTAGGAGGGCATTTGGACTAGATGATCTCCAGAGGTCCCTTCCAACTCCAATTATTCTCCAATTCTGTGATTAAATGAAATCTCTCATAGGCACTCATGCCCCCACGCACAAAAGAGGCCAGATAATTCATAGCAGCCAAAATGCTAATTACAATTTAAAATCTTGGATTTTATGTTATAGGAAAATATTCTGGCACTGCCAAAATCTTATTTTGGGCATCCTGGAGACCTTGCAGTACCTTTCAACTTCTGAATCCCAGAATCACCTCCTCTCACTTGTCCCCATATTTATTTTTAATTGACATCTGAAAGCAGTATCTGATGCAAGTTAATCTTTTATCCCACCCTGGCAAAAGTTCTTCATGTTCTTAACAACTGTATTTTCTGCACAACTCTAATACTGCAATTCTAACTAGCAGTAAGGAATCTTTTTCTAATTGATGCTTATCTACAAGAGTACACAGTATTGTGGACATACTGGCATAAATCTGTTCCAGTAAGTCATTCTGCTCCAGTGCCACATCTCACCTGTATACAGTGTCAGTGGGAAGGAAAAGGTCCTCCATGACTTGTGCACCCTTCATCACTGCAATATTCCTGCTGGATTTGGTTTGTACCTATCAGACTAATGCAGCAACACAAACCAACTACCCCTCACCTAACAAAGGCCACAGCTCTGAATCACAGGCTTTTCCCAAGGCACAACATTCTTTTCAGGAGTTTTATCCCCTTCACACCACATTCCAAGATCTTGTTTCATTGTGGTAAATTAGTACAGAGTAATATTAACTGAAGTTCAATTTCTCTGCTTAATTCCTCTTTTATTCACCCTCTTGCTGTCTCCTGCTGCATGTGGATGTCTTGAACTGTGTCCTCCTCTATGCACTGACTGGATTAAAATGGGATAGAGACTACAAAACCTGCATCTAGCAATATCATGCTATGTCTCAGTGTAATAGCTATGGCCTTTGTACTTCTGACTAAGTCCTCTTATTTATACACTTCATATCTGGACAAATAGCTGCCAGGCTACAAAATGCACTCTTTAAAAGTTGTTGTGGACATAATAATGCCAACCAAATGCTGTTTCCATTTACTCAGTAGTAAGCAGCCACAAGATTTACCCTTGGAGATTCTGTATATAAACAATTAAATAACAGATTCATGACGGGATACATTTAAGTTGCAGCTGCCACACAAATAGCTTATCAGGAGCTATTGTTTGTATCCCATGATTATGATTATGTTTATTTATAAAAATAAGCAGTGCCAATTTAAAATTTTTGAAGTTTTTAAAAGATTTTGCTGGCATCACTAGTAAAATTTTAGATTATTAAAACTGAAATAATTTAAATCTGAATTTATCATCTTTTATACTATTTTCCCTTCTGTTTGCACTTGCTTCAGAGCAGGCCATGAAAATTAATCCATTCAGCTTCAGGGATTCCAGATAGTTTCACTTAAATTAAACCCACATTCCTCCAGCTGGGACTCAGAGATTGTGGGAGTATATTTACCAGGAGTTTTAACTGTTTTTTACTGGGATTATTTGTAGACAGTTTAAATGTTTTCTGTAGAAAGCCTCATATGACTGCAAGATACAATTAAAAAAAAACCCCAAACACTTTAAAATACAAAGGTGTGAAATTAAATAGGTAGTATACATTTGACGTTTATTATAAAACTGAATCAAAAAAGAGCAAGATAAATGAAATATAGTTCAATGCAATATAGCTAGCCTGTAATACGTTAGCATTTTTCATTCTCCAGGACATAGAGCCTCCCTATGCTTTTTTTGTTTCTTTAACATCAAAAAGCAGTGATATTTGAAAGCTTACAATTACAAAGAATTGAATTTCTTTTGCCTGTTGACTTCTTTCTTTCTTCTTCTTGCACTTAAACAGAGAATTATTTTAAATGCATATAATAAATGATAACAAGGTTTTTCATCTCTGACCTTTGCGTTGCATTCAGTGACTCAAAAGGTTTAACCTTTACTTGAAAAGCCATGTACTGATCTAATGGGATCTTTAAGGAGAACAGATAGGATGTTCTGATATATATGTATATTTGCACGCTATAACCTTTAGCTCATAACCATGTTCCAAGGTCACTTTAAGCACAGTTGTTACCTGTACTTGGGACACAGTCAAAGGATAGCGAAATAATATCCAAGTGACACCTTCACTGCAGGGTGGAATGGTTAGAGAGCCCTCATACACCCAATAGTCACGCAGCAGAGGATCTGAAATTAAAAGAAACATGGAATTTTAATGAAATTAAGGAAGTCAATTGTGTCTTTCAATTAAGACAGCTTATGACACCTGTGATCTTGCTCGTATGAGAAACTTAGTATGCTAAGGTGTGAATTTATAACCTGCCAAGCACTGTCCACTACTTTCTCATGTGAATGTATATGAGCCTGTGGTGATTATATTACAGTAACTTCCCACTGCAGATGAGTATTTTAAATATGAAAATGCCACTTCATAGATGTGAAAAATAACAGATACAACTCTTAAACTAATGCAGCAAATAAGTAATGTTGTGGGAAAGAACACCTGTTAATGTTAAAACCTACAAGGGCAATCCACTTTTGAAGGCAGAGGGCCTGCAGTGATCAAATTTTAGCTGACTTTTATACTTAGGATATGTCTCAAGGATGAATGTATTTTGGTTTCTAGGAAAAAATCATTGAAAATTCAGCTCAAGAAGAACATTTCAGTTCACAATTCTAGTGACACACTTTTTGAGATGCACTGGTGCCTCCTAGCTTTGGAAAAGTGAGCTGAATTTCACTGAGGGGTGGAGAGGGGAATCAAGGTTTCTTTTAGAATAAAATATTTTTTTAAAGTTTAGAAATTTATTAGTAGTTTCATAAATAGTTGTTTGAATAAAAAGTTATCTCTGATGGAAATATACAAAGTTTTTGTTTGAGAAGAGTTTTAACTTTACATAAGACACATTTGACTTTAATTATTTTAATTATTTATTTTAATTTCTCATAGAGTACAATCCCACTGCACTTCATAAGTGAGACTACGCAGGACTTTCTTTTGCTGCTGTAGGACACACAGTCTAAGGAGAAGAAACTGACAATAAAAGTAGGGACAAGAAACAAACCTAGAGACAAACCTGGAGACAAAGGGTGGTTAATCATGACATGGAGAGCTAGGGGGAAGGTTGTGACTAAATTGACAAGGACAGAATGGGAGGCTGGAAACAAGCAAACTTGCTTTGTTGAACTAACCAGTTACTGTCTTTTCACTACTAGGTCAGAGGAATATCAGTAGAAATAAATCTTTGTAATGAAGCCCATAATTGTCAATAAATTAATTCTGTTTTGTTGGTGTCATTTTCTTTCTCAGTGAATTACATAGCAAATCCATTGACAAGAAGTTGCATTATCAAACACTCAAAAGTTAAGAACTGCAAGAATTAATTCAGCCCATCCTGTGCATGCATTGTGATACTGTTATATGATCATGTTTGTCTTTTCTGGAGAACCTTTCACCATTTACTTGCAAAGATTGATGATTTTGTTTCAAAAAGCACCTAATAACACTTGGCTTTCTCAGTATAATATCCAGTACTTGGTCTTCTTTTTCCCACGCTATTCAAATCCTGCTTGTCAGAAAGATAGTATTTTCTCATTTTTTGTATTTCTAATGCATTCAATTTTTCAGTTCCTGAGAGCTTAAGTGAATTAACACCTCTGTGTTGTGAGGAAGGACAGAATACCCCCACATTTTAAAGTTGGGGAACTGAGGCACAGGAAAGTTAAGGTCAAATACATCTATTCATTTGAGGTGTTCAATACAACATGCTTAGAACCTGATTTCTCTGCGTAGTTAACTTTCTAAAGCACTTAATACAGTCAGAGCACTGCTCCCACTGACTTCTCTTGATCTCAAGTCCGGCACCTAGAAAATGAGGAACACATAGTTAGAGATGACTTGTGAAAATTTTGGTTTATGTGACTTGATCAAGCACCAACCAGGAACTGTGAGGCAGGGGTCCTGTAAAAAAAATAAATGTTTTATAATTTATATGCATGAAGAAGCACAGGCAGCCTTAATTCCTGCAATTCCTAATTGCTGAGCACCTAGACAACATTTTGTTGACTATTTAATGCATTTTTTAAAAACTCATATTTCTTACTATTATTCTTTAACTTTTAGGTATATGAATTTGAATTTGCTTCCCTTTGTCACTACTCCTTTAATGCTATACAACTATCCTTGCATTATGGCATTGTCTTTTGACTGCCTTACACTTCCTATTTTATGCCAAAGTAGAGAAAGGAGTACACACAGATGCCTCTCTAGGTGGGATGCTAAATCCTCAAAAAAACCAACCACAGTGTTGACAGCAGTGCATGACTACAGTGTCACATTGCACTCACATGACAAAGATGTGTATTTACAGTAAATTCCAGTGGACTTTATCCCTACCCCTGTTAGCACCACTAGGTGCAAAATGTATTGCAACCTTGTGGGACACACTCTCAGGCTTGCAATTTAGGTAAGCTTTAGGTCAAGATTGTCCCAGCCTCTGCAATTAACTAGTAATCCACACACATGAAAGTAAGCAAAGGCACCTACCTGGCAATAAAGAGTTGGGATTAAAACAGGGTATTGTTTTGGACTTTCCCTGAAAAAATGAATACAAATCAATCTCATCTCTAGTTACTTACTAAAATGTTGATAAATGGAGAGGTAAAACACATTTTGTGTTCTTGTAACTTTAAACTCTGAATTTCTGTGCAGAGCAACCTCATTAAGAGCCCCCATTTAATTATCATTGCACTTGTCCTTGCAGCTACACAGACGCGTATTTTTATGCTATTTTATATTTTATTTCTAAGGTTATCTCAGGAATTTGTTAACTTTCTGTCTTTAGTACCTGGGCTTCTTGCAGGTCTCAGCCTTGACATTCTCTGCATGAAATTCAGGACTTCCATACAAAACAAATTTAAAATAACAAGGGGCAAAGTGAGTTTTTGCTTAATTGACGTGGATAACAATAAACTGAAGCTGGTTCCACATATTTAATGCAAAACAATTTTACGTATGCCAAAGTATACTTGATGTGGATCTTCTAAAAGTCATCATTTTAACAAACTTCACACAATGACAAGGCCTTTCAGGACCTTCCTCTACTTGTCAGTCCTCTCACTAATGAAACTACAGAGTTACAGGTATTTGTATTCCCTGACACCTTCATAGACAATGAGTTTGTAATATTAAACACCATGACTGAAGTTTACCATATATTATTTCACTAAAAGAAACTCTTCAATAGCTTTCTAATTTTTCTGCACTTCAGCATTCACTGAAGTGAATGGCTAGTCTCTTCAGACCAATAAAAAACATGCCACCAATACATCTCAAAATCCTTTTAAAATCAAAGGTATGTATGATTATTTCTACATTGCAAAGAAGAAGATCGCAAAAATGGAGCAGAGAGATGGAAGCAACTTGCCCAAGGTCACTCAACATAGCATCAACATCCTGGATAGCTCCTCAGTCCTGCTAAGATTATTATCTGTCCTTCAGGATCCCCACACACAGTCCACCTGACAAGTCAGCACTGTGTTCTTGCTGATTTCCCACTGCAAGTTAATATGGGTGCTCAGCTCATCTATTTTTTTTTTCTCTACAAATTAAAACCAGATAAGTTTGGAGATACTGCTGCTGCTGTTTACTAAGCATGTTGCAGTGCTTGCATTCACACTGACTCCATGAAAATCACTGAAAAGGTAGGATTTGTAATCAGTTTCTGGTATAGATCAAACTTTCTGGACACCAGAAAAGGAATGAGCTACTAAGACTGTATATTATCTGAATCCTGTAAAATGCTGAGATTTTCATGCAGGCCACCAAATGATGGTTCTCACATGTGGTTTTACTACAGACACATCTGAAATCCTTCTCTTGACCCCATACAGACTCTTTGCTCACTTTCTCTTTGGTCAGTGAAGGAAGCATTCCTTCAGACAATACCTTACCTTGTACTGAATGTCCTGGAGAATTTCTGTTACAGCCTTTAGGCCCACGTGCTCTTTTCCTATCTGAAATACAGCGAGAAAAGATGAGTTTCAGTATCTTGCTCTTTCAGAAACTGTGAGGCCAGACAGAGGTCAATCAGAACAGTAAGTTCTATAGTTGTTTTTAGTTAAGCTACACCACCTTTGTGTTAACCAAATACACTGATGCACGGCAACTCCTAACAATTAAATCACTATAAAACCATTAGTCAAAAGTAAACAAGGTTTAAATAACTTTAAAGCAGTGAGAGAAACTCACAGAACAAGAGACAGTCAGAGCTAAGGCCCATAAGTTTTGACTAACCCTGTTTTGCAGCATATATTCTATGTGGAGTCAAAATCATGCTGCATTATATCGTATAAATACCAAGGATACAGCTTGTCCTTACCAGTTTTTGTCAGAAAAGTACACAGGAAGGAACAGAGTGAACAAGCACGACAGACACTTTTTGAATTTGTTCCCACAGCATTGCAAATCTGGCCCAAGGTATCTCTGAAGCTCGAGGAAGTTTTTTCCTGCCTGCAGAGCACAGAATGGCAGATTCCCGCCCTCACGGCATCCCTGGGATCCTGCCAGTGAAAGCCAGGCTCTCAGCAGGCTGCAGCACTGCCTTTACCAAACACTTTTAAGGCACAGAAGATGGGGCTTTCAGATGAAACACACTGTTGAAATAAGAGATTCTAATTTTACATGGACGTTGTTCACTCCACACTCTAAGTTCAGCTGCTTCTGACCTAAATCACCCACTCCAGGACTCAAGATTTTGCCTTCAGAACAACATTGTCAAAATTGGAAGATACAGAGTGGCCTTCCACTTGATTTCTTTGCCAACATGTATACATATGAGGTGAGGAAATAAGCCAGCATAAGTGAGAAAGTGAGAGCTAGACCTTGAAAAATTTGTTTGCTCTTTGTTTCCCTTGGAATAAAATGACACAGTAGTTACTGGAAGGAAACAACTGAATGTCAACAAATGTACTTTGTAATTTCTAGGAATTTAACAGGATTTTCTTAGTTTGAGAATGGAATTCCAATTTAAGCCTTCAAAGTAGGTAACAGATATTGAAGTCACTTCAAAGATGCTGTTTCTAAATTAATAATCCCCAAGGGCTCTCATTTAAATCAGTGAAAATATTTTCACTGACTTTAAAATAATGTATTTGAGAACTGTGTTGCAAAATTATATTTCCTTGCCTTTACCATGAAAAAATGGTCACTGAATTTCCTCTCCCTGATACTTTAATAAACAGCATAAATACTGTTTTTCCTTGGTGAATGCTAATTATATGATGCTTTACTTGGTTAACAAAAAAGCCTTTTGGAATGCTTAAGAAAGCTGATGAAGGTGAGAGGCCAGAAATGGAAAATGTATCACTGAAGTTTCAGATTTTTTTAAGAACTTATATAAAACTTTCTAACTAACTTGAAGGTTACCTCTGCTGGAATGAGAAGGTGACTTACATAAGCAATTATCACACAGCCCTCTAGGATAAAAAACTGAAGACTTTCTAGCTTCCATTTTTAGCAGTTCTGAGTATTGAGGCAGTGACAAAAGTACCTTCAAATTTAGAGGTACAGCTCAAAGGCATTCATAAACTCGTTATGAAATACAACAAATTAATAATATTACTGTGAAAGAAAATCCATTTGATCTAAGCATGAACTCCAAACCTATTTAAATAAAACAATTTGGCATTTCTCATGAGGAAGATGAGAATCTGGTATTTGAGGACTAAAACTGAAAATCTTTACAGGGTGCAGACCTTGAAAAACCTTCAACAGCAATTAGACTGTGGTGCTAACTTCCCAGTTTCATTACACCTTTTCCCCAGGAAGCTTTAAGCCTCCTCATTCCAGACTTTTCTGAGGGTCTGTGGCAAGAGTTGCTAACACTTTCAGTCTCTGGAGAAGTAATACGACTCCACCTCATATTTGTCCTTTGGGAAGAAACACACCTGTCCCTGTTTTCAGTTACCAATTTTAAGTAGTATCAGTGGGCTAGTAGGCTTTTTTTTTTCCCCCCCTTTCCTCCTTTACTCTATGCCCTCCTCCACTCTATTTCCTCAATCCTCGAACAGTAGGCCTGGGCAGGAATGGAGAAAAACACATTGTAGAGATAGTGAAGCACTCGTACATCCTGACAACCCTCATTCTGCCCTCAAAAGAATGGAGGTTGAATGTCTACTTGTACCCAGAGTCACAGAGAGGTGGTCAACTATGTATTACTCCTTCTTTAACTAAAGTATTTCCAATATCCTTTTTAAACAAGAATTACTTGGCACATGCATAGAAGACATAACTGAGAAGTATCTTTTGAGTAGAATACCAGTAGTCATACATTGTTTTATGTTATGAAATCATTGCAAATTAAATAAAATGCAAAGGACCTCATTATCGTTAGACAAATGATAGTGCATCATAACAAATGTAACACAGGAAACTTACCTGCACAAACAAAGCAATAATAGCTATGCCGTGCTTCTTTCCTACTGCCTCATCAATGCTGCTGTACAGTGTGGAGTTCCAGTGCATTAGATGAAGCTAAAACAAAGCAGTGAAAAGAGACCAACAGAGAAGTATGTTTTGTAATAAAAAGCCATCAGCAATTAACATAAATTGACAAAGCCTCTGTGACTCTATGTGCATGCCCATGGCTTTGCAGGTATAGGTAAGTGGATTACTATTGTAAATATCAGGAACACCAAGGAAAAAAACATCAGCTGCAGATAAAGTGATGTACAGCCAGTTACCAAATATATACAGCAAAGTATTAAAAAATGACTATACCAATGATGATCAACTCTCTCACTTTGAATACCAAAATAATGTCAGCTAATGAAACCCACCAACATTGTCTCTCAGCCAGCCAGCTCTCTTGGAAGGTAAGAAAATTATTATAGACAGAGGCTGTCCAAACACACAGTAGACTGACTGATTGCACTATCATAACATCACTTGTCTCATATACCACCTCCCAAGATGAATCACTCAAATGTCAGTAATAAGAGTAGGAGTGATTTCGGGAAAAGTAACAGTAGTAGTCAGTCAGTCTAACGTGTGTCAAGCAGAGAAAAGTGGCTGGAGGACCATCTTTGCAACAGCTACAAAAGAAACAGATGGTAAAGAGGAAAATAAGAGCCCTAAACTGCCTTCTTCCACAAGGCAGCAGGGCCTATAGAAGTCAATGCTGAATACATTCAAGGCAATATACACTGGGTAGCAAACACGAAATCTGTTTTGGGGAAGTGTCATAGCATGATTTGGGAAGTGATGTTTGACAAAAGCACTGGAGGACAGACTAGCAGGTGCTTGGAAAGGAGGAAGGGAGAGGAAGGGAGAGGAAGGGACAGTGGGAAGGAAGATGGGGTGGGGAGAGAGTAAAAAGAAAGTGCTGGAAAACAGACTGACAGATGGAAAGGGAGAGAGGGAGGGAGGGAGAACGGGCACTATCTGCTGAAAGGTAATATGCATTTTGAACATGAGTATTTTCAGAATTAATGCTAAAATGTAATCTCTGTCACTAGGTCTGATAATACACTGTAGAGTTTCAACATCCTAAACACAGCTGCTTTGAAGTTTATCTGCCAACTTTTTGCACATTCCACATAGATAAAACAGCTAAGAAAATACAAACTCTTAGACTTAATTCCTGCTTAAAATCATGGTTAATGTTTTGCTCAGTCATGTGTCTAAAGAAGTTAAAATATCACCCTGATATCTAACATTGTTTCCACCTTCAGCAAAGTTAGTTTTTAAAATGGATAGTGTGTCTTCCTATTAAGTGTTTTATTTCTTCACAGTAACAGCTGCTGTGAAATGTTTATTGCCCCTTAGACAACATGAGTTCACTCAGGCAACTCAGCATTTCAGAAGACCAATTTTTCAAAGAATCACCCTCCACTTACTCAATCTCCAATAAGAATTTTAGGCGCTACCCTTGATGATTATAATTTCAAAAGTAAATACAAACTTATAAATGAACATACTTGAAACTGAATTAAATTTCAAATCATCATACAAATAATTCTATTAATTCTTATTAAAAGGATCCGGTGTGGCAAAAACATGAAACATTTTTGGTAAGAAATATAATAATTAATTTGCACATGAGAACAACAATACAAATATTATACTTGCCAATGGCTACAAAACTTGTAGACTTACAAATGCTCCCTCAGAACTAAGCTATTTATTGCCTATGGATTTATTTCGTGTTGTGCATTTTATCATGTATAAAAAGCTTTGTTACACATTTGATTTTCCTTTGGATTTTAAAGGAACAAAGCCAGAGGAGCAAATAATGAGATTCCAGGCTCCAAGGAGAGCAGACACAGAACACCACCCGAGAAGATAAAGCCAAAGCACCGTGCTTTTACAGAGACAAGCCTGGCGTTCGCACCAGCTCCCCACTAGAGGGGGGTCACGGAGTCCCACAGTCCTCACCAAAATCCTGATGTTAAGAAGGAAATGTGAAAGAAAAAGGTTGGGGTGACTGCAGGGGTGATGGCAACGTCCTTGGTGTTTTGAGGACAGTGCTGCACGGCACACGGCATGAAATTTGTTCTTTGATGGCTTGAACAATAGCACCGAGGGTGATCGCCAAATGTAAAGAGACCGTGATTTTGCCTGTGTCAACACGCAGGTCTTGGCTGGAGCTGCTGTGGCATTCAGCATGTTTTACTCCTTTGGAGGTGAAGCTTAATCCGACATCTGTCTGCATTCTGACAGCAGTAGGTTTTTTTCTTATGATCTGAAAGGAAAATGCTGAGTTCCCAGAAAGAGGAAAAATGAGCAAGCGCTTCAAACCATACAATGACTCCAGTTTATCCAGAAACAGATTTTCTCCTGTCTTAGGCAGCAGGAGCATCAGAGCAGGGACTTTCCTATGATAAGGCTACATCAGGTAGATAAAAAATCACCAAAACCTCGGTGTAAAACTGTAAAATACTTAAGAGTTCTAGAATTAGCCTGTGTCTGTGCCTGACAGCAAGATGCAAACTACATTTATGTGCTGAATGAAAGGAGAATCACAGTGAAAAAGGTCCTGCAGCTGGAATTGCATTCTAAGGAATGTACCTGCTGGTCAGCACCTCTTCCCACACATCCAGAGGGCATGGGGAATGTAAGTTAAGCATTACCTACACATTTCAAGAGTATCTTTAGGTCTCTGCAGCCTCCCCAAGAACGTCTTCTTTTCACTAGTTCAACAGAGGTCAGGATGGTCTACTCAAAAAAAAAAAAAAAAAAAACCAAACAAACAAACAAACAAACAAAACCCACAATGTCCCCTACCCTGACTATAACATCACCAATAAAACGACCTGAATATGAAGGAGAACTCCTTTACCATGCACTGGAACAGATTGCCCAAAGTGGTGGCAGATTCCTCCTCATTGGAGATATTCAAGAACTGTCTGGACACAATCCTGTACCATGTGGTCCAGGAATACTCTGCTTGAGCAGGGAAGTTGGACCAAATGATCCACAGTGGTGTCTTCCAATTTTACCTACTTTGTGGTTCTGTGATACCGCAAAGACAAAAAAGGAATATATGTAAAGCTAATGTTGAAATCCTTAGACTTCAGGTTTAGGAAACAACATTTGATAGGAAAGTTAACAGGAGCCAGCAGTGTGCCCAGGTGGCTAAGAAGGCAAATGGCATCCTGGCCTGCATCAAGAATAGTGTCACCAGCAGGACTAGGGGAGTTATTCTTCCCCTATACTTGGCATTGGTGAGGCCACAGCTCGAGTCCTGTGTCCAGTTCTGCGCCTCTCAGTTTAAGAAAGATGTTGAGATGCTCGAACATTTCCAGAGAAGGACAAAGAGGATGGTGAAGGGGCTGGAGCACAAGCCCTATGAGGAGCAGCTGAGGGAGCTGGGGTTGTTCAGCCTGGAGAAGAGGAGGCTCAGGGGAGACCTTATTATCACTCTCTACAACTACCTGAAAGGAGGTTGTAGCCAGGTGAGTGTCGGTCTCTTCTCTCAGGCTCCCAGTGACAGGACGAGAGGACACAGTCTCAAGCTGTGTCAGGAAAGGTTTAGACTGTATGTTAAGAAAAACTTTTTCACAGAAAGAGTGATTTCCCATTGGAGTGGGCTGCCCTGGGAGATGGTTGAGTCATCATCCCTGGATATGTTTAAGAAGAGATTGGATGAGGTACTCAGTGTCATGATTTAGATGAAGGGATGGTGTTAGGTAATAGGTTGGACTGGATGATCTCAATGGTCTTTTCCAACCTTGTTAATTCTGTGATTCTGTAATTATTAAAGATACTGAAAAACAGGTAGTTAGCACTTTGTGGTCCAAAGGTTTCTGTAACTTTGAGGTTCTGCTCAAGGATGTTTAAATTCCATAGTACGGTCACTGGAACAAGAATCATCACTTTGTACTGGGTCGCTAAACCCCAAAGTAGAACAAACTTCTGATCTTTAAGATGCTACTGTGTTACTTCTTTAAAGGTGGTGATAATAACTGTGGATTAGTGGTATACGTTTTACACAGCAGACTGCAAACTTGCTGTCTAAACACTGTGGTGCCAAATACTGTCAGCAGGTTCATAAATGGGCTAGACAAATTATGGAAAAGTCCAAAGAGACACTAGGAAAACAGGCAGAGAGCATTCCTAGTCCTATGACAGTATATGACTGGGGAATACAATAAGAAGTGGTCAGGCTCACGTTCTCTTCCTACACAGCATCCCTTATTAACGTTGCTAACAAGAGCACGCTGGGTGGACTGCTGATACAGTAGGGAATATTAAGCTCTCACGTCCTAAATCAAAGTGATATTCAGAATTAGCTATTCATAGAAAATGATTTCACATTAGGGATCTATAAACTGAAATTAGACAAGTAACTTAATGGAAAATAATAATCAATTTCCCAATATATAGGCCAACAGGTCTCATATCTTGTTTTAACTCCATAAAGCCATGTATGTGTATGGAAATAAATAAACAGATGTAGACATGACATGCACTTAAATGAATGGAAGTCAAACCAAATTATTTCTTCTACAAGGCAGGAAAAATTGTAGCTCAGAGTGGAGCTCAGTAAGTACATGAAAAAGTGACCCAGAAAATGAAGTAGCAAGAAAGTAGTGATTGTTTATAGTAAAGTGGTTTTTCCCAGTCACGTTTTATCCTGTGTATTTCTGGGTCTCTGGAGCAGTTCTGACTGTTGTGTGCCCTTTTTAACTTGTAATATGACATCAGATGCCATTTTTTTAAAAAGATGGTAAAAAGTCTAAAAACATTACAAAACTTGAACACTTGAGTGACCTGTAACTCTTTCACAAATCTTGGGACTGTCAATATGATATAATGCCCATGTACATGGACAACTTCATATCCATGCATATGTGTCTTGCAAGTAGTAATGATCACAGAGGCTATTAGACTAATGTTCTGTATTTTGGTAACCTTCCCTTTTACACCAATTTGAGAGAGCTGCATAAAAGCTGCACACTCACAAGGGATGCCAGCCTCTGACATGAACTTAATCATGTGGGGTTATTTTTAAACAATCAGCTGCAGTGCATTGGCATCTTACCATTGTGTGGTTTTCATTCAGAGTACAAAGAAGCCACAATGTCAGTAAGGCAGGAGGTGGTCTGCTCGACTTGTTAACCAGTTTCAAACTTAGTAATTATGATGGTTCTACACAACCAAGATGTGTCAGCTGTGCTGTTAATGATTACCTGCTTGCTTGGTGTCTTGCTTGACATGCCAGACAGTACATTTTTCAAAATGATCAGCATTCAAAAAATGGTTGGCACTCAAAAAATTCATTTTTCTCTTGGAAAAAAAATAATTTGAAGCCTTTTAACATTGCAGCTGTAAATCAAAGAATCATAGAAGTGACTTCTTTAAAATCAGGTTAACTGAAAACTCATGAAGGCAAGTCATAATAAAGTGCTCATAGAGTTGATTTGTTCTATGAACAGCTAGAGTGACTCTCCTTCACAGGGAATATTAAGAAATTATTCCAGGTAGCACAGTCAACCCTCACGAAGGATTTTTCTGTATGGAACAAATTCTGAGAAATTTATTCATTTCCATCCTGTCCCCACTCAGACAAAAGATTACTGATCCCAATCTTATCTTAGGAAAAGTTGACTGACACTAATAAGAGGCCTGTCATAAAACAAGACTTTCTCAAAACTGACTAATGACCTGAGATTCTGGTTTTAAAATCAGTAAACAAATGAAAACCCTACTCTTAAATCCATTCCTTTCTCTACTACAGAAATATCTTTTATGTCAAAATGAAAAGACCTGGAATGGTAGATTTTTACACAAAATCAGAGTCCCTGGGATGACACATTCTGGCAGGAATCAAAGTTACTGCAGATGATCTAGCACATTTATGAGTTTTGAAAGCCAGTGTCTCTCAATAAAAAACACAGTTACAAAAACACATTTTTCCCCTGCCTGGGACACTGACTGCTCTATGGAAATCTGTATGGCCCTAAGCCTACTGAGAGCAAAAAAGATCTTTTAAGCTCTTTTGCTGACCTTACTTTATTCCCAGGTCACACATAAAATATATAATGACAGGATAATTTATGTCAGAAGTCACCTCTGAAGTTCAACCATTTCACAGGAGCACCAACTTCAAAGTTAGCTACTAATTCAAAGTCAGATCAGGTTGTTTAGGTCATTGTCCAACTAAGCTTTGCACATCACCAATGGAAGTCCCACAACCTCTCTAGATAGCATGTTCTGTGACCTCCCCGGTAATGAAGGTTTTTTTCCTCCTTGTACCTAATCAGAATGTCCACTGTTACAACCTGTGTCCCTTGCCTCTCCTACTTTCGCACTTTCCAGGATTCTGTGTCCAGGAGCCCAGGCACAAACTGCCTGTGACCACCAGATTAGCATCTCTTGTTTGACTCCTGAACAATTCCTTTTTCTCAAACTCCGTCAGACATTCATCTATGTGAATGACAATGTTTCACCTAACCTTATTTTCAGCTAAGCTTGCCTGATTCTTATAATGTCAGGAAAGTTGCTACTAGCTCTGTCCCTCACTGCAACACACTGGTGTGCATCTGTCACAACCAAACATAAGATGGGTTAATTCCTTACAGGAAAATACACTCTGAAATAAATTACAGCTCATCTTCTGTTATGATATATGTGATTATTGAGAAGGGGAGAAGAAGGGCTCTGCTCCAATATTTCTGCACTCTTACCTGATCTCATTGTTATAAATTTGCTATAAACCCCCACAAACTGGAATGTCTTGCTACCATAAAAACAGCTCACATGCTATAACACCTTTCTTTATGAACACTTATTGCCAAACTACTGAAATTCTAACTGGATCCTACAAAACTGGGATCCCTACAAAACCGCTCAATGTGCTGTGTTTCTACTGGGTAAGTCAGGAAGTTTGGAACAAATCACCAAAGCTCACACTCCATGGAAGTCAATGGGAAATGTGCCAACAGCAAAAACCCTCCTGACCTCCCTGAGCACTAGAACCAAGCCCTACAGGGAATTTATGCCTGATAAAACCATTGGCAGCTGAGGCAGCAGCAGGCAACATGAAACACCTGAGCTGAGTGTAGGTCCTGCCTCAGTTTAATTGGCAACTATAGCCCATATTGCAAGAGCTTGTAACATGGGGGATTCTTCTGTTCAACAGGCTCCTGTTGCGCTCTATGCACAGTAGAAGACCATAATATTTAAATAATTCCTCTTCAGATCTATTAAACTATAAGAACATCAGATTATGACACAATTGTCAATAGGCTTGCTTGAATCTATACCACTGTTGCAATCACCCACTGCATTTTTTCCACTCTCTACACTCTTTACTGAGAAGCTAATTACTACCAAAGCTTCTTAACGCATGCTGCATCATGTGTAAGTTAATCTTCTGGAAACCCTTGTTCCTTTATACAGCTATTTCTTGTTAGTTGTGCAAATAGCAGTTACAAGCTCCAGAAAAGTCTGCTTAGTCTGTAATATTACAGGAAAGAAGACACCTGTCAACAAATCTGTCAAGGACAAGAGATTGGCTATTGCTCTCATATCTTTCCAATTCTTATTTCAATTCATACAGGTTGTACATCAAAATACTAATATATAAGTGAATACTACACCACCACATCTTAATCAGAGTTGCATCTAAAAATGTCAGTCTGAAAATTTTGAGGATACTGGGTTTTATGATATTTCTATCAATGCTAAGAAGAGCAGGGCTGAAACTGCTCTGATTCCACCTAAACACTGTCTCAGGGATAAATCTATGTCCCTAAAATAGATTAAAGCAGTTTTAGAATTACTCTGCTAAAGACCGTAAAGACAGGAAGCATTCTCCTGGACTCACACAAGTTTGTCAGAGATCAGCATGTTCCAGTTTCATTCACAACATGCCATAAAAGCAGAGGAGGGAGCACTAAAAATGGCAAACTCTGACTACCTAACTAGGGCCAGCATAAAGTCTTTTTCCTGGTTCAAGAGGGATGAAACAAAGCTGAGGATTTCCACTAGTGATAACTGCAAGCAACACAGCCTAGTTATACAATAATGATGTGTCATTTCAACAGCACAAATATTGCATAAACAACATCATAAGAGGACAAAATGTGGAAAAATTGTGCCTTGCTATTTTACATGTGCGCAAGAATTTATGAGTTGATACTTGACTTGGCACTGAATTGTTTCAGGAAGCAATTGACTAAGCTGTTGGCAGTGGCCATAACATACAGTAATTAAGTTCCAAATCCTCACAAGGAGACCAAACCAAGCACACAAGACCAGGGCACACAGCTTCAAGAAAAGTGATTTAAAAAACAGGAAGTTAGTTATTAACAGCCTGAAGGAAAGGTTTGGAAAAATAAAGTTAATGGAATTGAGGCAGAGGCTGTTTGAAAATATCTCAGAGTACATGTACATACTCCATGCCACAAAAAAAGAAGTAACAACTCAAAGTAACAAAGTCTTTGTGGTTGCTCATTACAGTTCAGTCAACATAAATATGCTTCCTTTGAAAATGCAAATGCAAACAAAAGCAAATTATTAGATCATGAAGCCCAGGCAAAATCAAGAAAAGGATGAGAAAGTCGCTAAGGGAGTTCGGTTATAGATCAGTGCACTTGATTTAGATTTACAGACTTGAATTTTTCAAGGCTTTTATTGTGGATAGGTGCCAAAATGCCATTGAATTTCAGTAGAATTTAAATCCTCTTTAAAATTATATATGTATATATAATTGTAATGAAAAGAATATATAAAGGGAACTCTGTGCCTGTCTTTGAAAGTAACACTAATTTCACCATAAGAGACACAACTGAAAGCTGCACCAAGAAACACAGGTGACAATACTGTTAGCATTAAAACTCTCTTCATTAATACAATGTAGGCAAAGGAAAAGCGTATCTTCTACTAAACTCCTTGTTACATTATTGAAAGTGTTAAAGATCAAGATCTAGTCTGCTAATTAATCGTCAGGCTCCAAGAACGTTCAGAACACGATGACATTCCCTGAACAAAGAAGTCTGTAATCTAAGATCAGGGAAATTAGGCACAAGCAAATCAAGCAGGAGCAGAGTACAAGGTATCCTGGAGATACTGTTCAAACCTTCGTATTCACAGTGTGAGATACCACACGTCAAAAGCTAAATTCACAGCTAAAAACAGCTGAATAAATGTTTGACTGGACATCAGGGTAATCCAGAACCCTTGCTAATTAGTGCTCTGCTCTCTATGAACATCTTTGAAAGATAGCAGAACATCTGTAAATAAAATTGTTTTAATTGGACCACAAAAGGAAGGATTGAAAAGATGCTTTCCAAAATCTACTCTCTTTCCAAAATAGTCAGCCTAGTGACAGCAGAAGTATTCTAGGCAATTGTGAGGCATACCTTCAGATGTGGCACTGAAAAGGTAACAGTAGAACCACTGAATTGTATGCAGCATCTCAGGAAACACTCTCACAGTGTCTGTGGCAAATCACTCGTGCTAAATAATTACCTACATTGCAGAATAATAAAAACATTACAACATCTAATATTAAACAGGAATCTGTGCTCCCTTTGAAAAGTCTAATTGCATGCAGCATCCTCATTTCATGTTATACCAAGGACTACTTACTTGTCCATTAAAAAAAATGAAATTAGCAGCAGGAAGTACTGATGTATTATGGAAAAATTCAAAAGCAACAGCTAACAAACAGTAAGCTAAAAAGAAAAGTAATGGGAACCATAAAAAATCCAACTAAGTGCCCTTCTTTCTGTCCCAGCAAAAGAAGCCAAAAGGTTTAGGAAAAACAAATAATTTAAAACTAATTAAAAAACTAAAAACAGGTAAAATCTCATGTCCTTCTTCTAACGAGATGGACTAACTCTTCAGAGACAGGCTTCCTTTCCACTGTATTCAAGGTTAGAAAACAGGAATAGGGGGGACACAAGGAGGATGATACAAAGCAAAACACCACAGAAGTTCTCTCAGCACTCACAACTGTGAGCATAAACTATCTTCATGGTTAATGCAACAACAACAGCAATGTTTTTACTTATCTCCTCATTTGCCCATAGAAGCTGTTAACGTGTAACATTATCTTGCCTATTTCTTAGGACAAACGTCAGAGGGTGTATGGGAAACAGAGGATGCTGTAATTTGTCATCTGTGTATTTATTTTTAATTCACGTATCAAAGCACAAGCACAGTTTATGTCTCTCGCCACACACAGGAGATTAAAACAGGAATTAACAAAAATTAACATTTTTCCAACTGTAATAAAAGTATACGGGCTAAGAAAAGAAATTAAGAAGGCAAAATTTCCTCATTTCTAGACTGCTGACCTTCAGTAAGAAACTATGCCAGGTTTCTGCTCAGTGTGTGAAGCAAGGAGCACCCACAGAGCAGGTTATTGTTCCCTGATACCACATCTGGCCCCAGCAAACATGTAGGCTGAAGTGCCCTGGGTCTGCCTTTACCTGTGCTAACAGGAACAAATATACTTCCAATAGTTTCTTTTCCCTTCCCTTGAAACTATGAAGGCCAGGAAGGAAAACGCAAGGCTTTTAGTGCAGGACTCTCCAGCTTGCTTGCAGTCTGGGTTCTTGCCAACCTGAGTGGGAGTGTGTGTCTGTATGCGCTTTTATAGCTCAAGAGTTAGACAGAGTGAAGTTTTTAAAAAAGGACTGGGCTTTGATGGATAGCTGATGATATTACAAATTAGCAATGCCATCAAGAAGACAGAAAACACAGAGTGCTATGGGTTAAGCATTTAATTCTGGAAGTGTTATTTATATGACTAAGCATTTAATAAAAGCATGTTCAATTCCAAATTGCTGCCTGCAATCTGTTGTCTTGGATTTAAAACCAGACTGTTCACGTGTAGAAGGATTAAAATAACCAATTTAATTTTCAATGATAGATTCTCTAATGAAGGCAGCAGAGAAAACACTTTTCCCTGTTGATTTACTAAGTTTTATGAATAACTGATCCAAATCCCACAGCTCTCTGTGTTACAAGGCAAAGGGTCTCTCTTAGGAAATGAGAATCTGCAGCTGCATATTGTCTTCTTAGGTCATAATCTTGACTGTTATCCAGTGAGCAGTTGCTCTTCCATAATACACTCCTTTAGGAAATTCAGTCTGATTCTTTTTCCTGTAATGTTGGCTAGGCTTCATTTGAAATAATAAACTTTGTTATGCTTCTCCAACAGTTTTCTCTTGAATTTTAAGTTTGCAGATTGCATAATAGTGTTATTATTTTTCTCCTCTCCCACAGTCTCATAAACTCCACAAATTGTGCTAAACTTTAACTGCTTCCCAGTTCACTTCATTACATGGCTTAATGCTGGGACAATCAAAAGCCAGGAATGACCAGTACCTCATTGGGAATGGTGTAGTCTAGGGACTAGGACATCAGATTAAATTGTTGTGGTTAAATTGCTGAACTGGGATTTACAACCTAAGTTAGTTATTCTTGTACTACAATGTCTGGAGTTCTTACTAGCATTCAAATATCTAGGAATCTTGTGCCAGTTCTTTGTCATTTCTGAAAAATACATGTGTGACCATGACCAAAAATTTAGTCCCTTTGAGCTTGTTTTTTACCAGTTCATTGGCCATAGCAGAACTCGTCTCCCACAAAACGGTGTTTTAAGGATTACATTATTTGTGTTTGTGAGGCACCCAACAACAGCAAATCTTCGTAGAACCCTTAAGATGTTTTCAGCTCTTAGAGGACCTACAAGTTTCATGCTTCACCCCTTAAGAGCCATGATTGCACCACTAGCACAAATGACACAAAATTTAGAGGTTAGTGTCAGAAAGCATCTATTTTAGGGTATTCACTCATGCACTGGGGACAACCTAGGAACTGGTCCTGACTCAAGCATGCAGCATGGAAGACAACAAAATAAGGAATCTCTTTTCCCCTTCTTCAACAAGTGATAGGTTTTACATAGGAAAACTGTTAAGCCTAGTGGATAGGGCAAAGTGCCAAGGAAAACCAAACCACCAAGAAACTGAAGCAAAACATGAGCAGAGTGCCAGCATGGATCAAGGAAGAAATGAGAAAAATATGTACAACTGAAGGAAATCACACCAAGGGCACAGAGACAACAAAAATGGTAAGAGACTAGAGCTGCCATCTTGGTGCTCTCAAACCTGGGTTTAAATTCTCTTCACGAGTCTATCTTCTAAGAAGCACTTCCATAGCAGAGAATAGACTTAAGCAGTCATTTTGTTATAGTTGGGAAGAGAATTTGCAATAAGGATAGTCACACTAGCACCCTCAATATCCATGAATAAAAGCACTGTCACCAAGACACTTCTGTGAGAAAGTAGAGTAAAGAGAAGGCAAAGCTGTAATTTTGCTCAAGGAGTGGAAAAGAATCACATATTTTTAAAAAGTGTCAGAGTTTATACCGTTGTTATCACGGACAGGGATTGCTAAAAGCTATTTTGTCCAAGGTTACTTGCCTGCCTCCACAAGGATGCAGTGCCATCAAATGTATTACTAAAGGCTGCAACTGAACATTGCATCTTAGCCCAGCCCAGCTACAAGAAAATTTGATGCAAAATATCTATTACAGGCAAAGCACGAAGACTGGCTGCAGGTCCTGGCAGAACTAAACCCATAAACTGAGATTAGACAGAATAGGGAGCCCAGAGAAGGGCTCCCCTCTTGAATCACTCCTCATTTTCTTCTCTCTCTTTTCCTTCAGCCAACTTCCCTCCACTTGCAAAATCTTTTCCTTAGAAGAATTTGTCCTATTCTACTCAGTCATTTCTAGTTTGACGCATTTATTTCTTTAAAAATACTGAAATTCTCCATCCTGGTAGAAATAGGCAATTGCAACTGCCATCTGAAAAGAGTTTTAGATGCATATGACACAAAGCTTTTCCACACAAAACTCACTGTAAATGACTCTTAAAAAAACAACAAAAGGATAAAGAGACTTCAGTATAGACTGTTAATGCCACTTTTTTCTGACCTGGTGTCTAGCAGCTTGTAACGTCTTCCACAATCCAATAAATAAATTGTAGATTTTGCATGGAAGGAAAATCACTTTTTCTACCTCTGAATATGCCAACAGTTCTTCCACATAGTTTAACCAAGAATATTTTCAGGTGCCAGACAAGCTAAAAGCATGTTTATGCTAGCACATCAGCCCATTTTTGCACCTCCTTTCAGGAATTCACAAACCAAAGCACTTAGATGTATTCCCTGAAAACTACAAACTGTATGTGACTGAGCAGAACAAGAGTCAGTCAAAGCTCATATTGGCAAATTACCCAGAAACAAAGTATACTTCAGAGACTGCATGTGCCTACTTAGGTCAAATTAACCCTCAACAACAATAAAAATATAACACTGAAAGAACTCAGTAACTAGCAATCTCAGGAGTCATAAACTAGTCATGTGTACTCTTACAACGATGGCAATTTTTTCTTCATCTTGGTGGTTTCTTGTTTCCCAGTACACTGGGAGCGGACAAAGAGTTTACAGCTCTATTCTTAATCTGTCAAGGATATATCCATTATATGAATGTCATCATTCCCTTATAAGACACACTGTATTTAATCATAGATTACAGTATTCACCTGCAATGATTCCAAAATTTAGAAGACTGTCCAAGCCTTTTGGTAACAAGTTAATTTTCTACCAGAAAACTTGGGCAATGTCTGAGTGGAGTTCCAGACCTCAGTGCTCTGCCATGTGAACTCTTCTGGAATCCGTTCTTTTTGTCTCCTGTTAAATCACAACTGCCTAAGCAAGATTTCCTTCATTCATGGATCTTTTGCAGCTAATATGAGTGAAATTAATTATCTTTTCACAAGCAGGTAATCAATGCAATCTAATAAGGCACAGGATTTACTCCTTGGTTTAAAACTTATCTTTTACGGTCTATTACTTGGATCATAGTCCCATTAAAGCAACTGGCAAAAATCCACAGATATCAGATATTAGATATTCATATCAGAAACTACTGTCATCAAGGATTACATTCTGCTTGCCATTCACACCTACCCAGTCCTTCTACAGCTTGTAAGTCTCTGCATAAAGAGGGAGAGACATGCTTGCATGCACATTTGTCTCCCAGGCCCTCTATTACAATTACAAGTACTCTGTTTTATTTTTTAGCCCAAATAAGCTAATAAGAAAATTATTAAAACAGATAACAAGGTTAAATAACATTGAAAAAGAGTATTAAAATTATATAAAGCATATTAAAAATAAACTTCTTCGTTGAAGGAAGGATACCTCCTCTCAAGAAATGCCAGAAAGAAGATGCACAGTGTGCAGATACCTGATTTCAGAGCTGGGCACAGAGAAAACCTCACACTGAAGACTGTAAAGACTCATTGGCACCCTAACCAGAAGCCCTAAAATTGTAACTCTCTTTGAGAAGTACCTGAGGCAACGTTTCTTGTGAACAAAGGAAAACTTAATGGTTTAAATCAGATCAAGGGTAGGATGTGATATTTGCATTACGTTACCTTCATTGCAGAATATATTTCAGTGACTCTGAAAGAGTCTACAGAATTAATTAGTCTGCTCTTCATTATGCAACAGAAAGGAACATCTTTTATTCCTGTACAAAACTGATTCTGGTCCTTCCAGGACCTGGATTTTCTTCTGTTCTACTCAAAAAATGTAGGACGGACAACAATAGCTTTTAATCTTCCTGGACATCTTGGAAACATTTTTTTAATGATTTTCTGCCAACCCTCTTCTACTGAGAGCTTTCACATGGTTCACAGTTAATGTAATCCTACATTTTAGAGGATGGATTACAGAGAATTATCTTCCTGGCTATATTGCAAGCGAAAGGAACCTTTTTATTTTCTGTGATCCAGTTTTATTTCAGAGCAGTGGCCTGGAAGCGAGTGGCCATCATGGTCACTTTCTGCCTTTGGTTACACCACTACTTGAGTAACTAAGAGGAAGAGACACCTTTAAGGGATAAATTTCCCTGTTTCCCTTCACTTCAGAAGGAGTGAAAACATTTTTTCTTTTCCTCCCCCCCCCACCCCTCAGCCTGAGAAATGAGTATTGATGCTATCATGTGATTCACTTTCTCCTGCTGACTTTCATTTCTTTTTTGACTCATTCATAAGTTCAGGCGGCCTGGCACTGTACAGAGATCAGATACAATGGGAATCTGATTTTTAGCTGCTCCTATTTCACTTCATTAACATCAAAAATAAACTGCAGTAATTTGCTATTCCTGTCCTCCTCTATCTCCTTTTATACATCAAAGGTAAGGGAGAGAGTCAGTTTCATTAGCTGGTCATTTGTTCTTCCTCCTTCTCCAACCCATATTGTTGGCATGAAGATGAGGAATAAAGATGCCAAATAGTTCCTCTATTTCCTACACCAAAATCAGGTTCAGGTAAATAGTATGTATAGGTGTGGATTTTACTGCTCTGTGGAAATGTGTACTGTAAAGCACAACCTAATAATCCTCGTTCCATTTGCTGACAAGAAACAGTCTTTCAGTGTTAAGGCCTTAACTAAACACTTAACACATGTGATGGCCAAAGTCACTCTGGCCAAAATGCAAAGTAACGCTGCTTTACATGCAGTAGAAGTACTTGGTGAGAAAGATTTCCAGAGAAAGTTGTACAAATGTCTCCATCCAATTTCTGCCCCAAAAGCAAGAACAGCCTTCATGATCTTTTTTTCATGGGACGGAGAGGAGTATTGTACTGATACATAGAGGCCTCTGCTTTTCCTTGGTTTAAAAAGTATTACAGTAATGTTACAGTGTTATAATGTGCTACAGTATTTACCTTTAAAAACTATTTATTGTTTTGTCCTTCTTTCCTGACTGATTGCAAGCTCAGACATTTCAGTGAAAATGAAAACAATGGCATATCACCATCAACATTCTGGTTTGTTCAGTCAAGGAAGGTAGAAAACACATCTTCACTGAACCTCATATAATCATTAAAAAAATTACTCAGCCTCCAAGCCACATGAGCCACATTTTTTGACAGTATGAATTACCTCAAGAAGCTGTTCCAGAGGTTACATAAGTTTCATAGTCTAACCAATTTCACCATCAATCTATATATCCTAACCACATGCAAAGTCTCCAGCTGTAAGAAATAATGGATTTTTGCACTACAAGACATGGGATATTACCCAAATGACACAGGATATTGCCTAATTTCTATAAAAGATGTTATAGTACCAAAGGTGAAGAGACTAAGGAGGTAACTGAAGATTGCTCTTCCAAACTTTTTTAAAAAATAACACTCTTTATTAAAGTCATCCTTTACCCTGATAATCTGAAACAACTATTTGCTACAATGTAATAAAATAATGTCATATAGTCTTCGGTTCTAAAAAAAACAGACTGACACTCTTTACAATAACTAGTCAATAACTAGTCAGATCTCTTCAGACTAAAAGCTGGTTTCTGTAAAACCACTCAGGTTTTATAATAGTGTAACACATTGTATAATACAGGGCAAATCTGTTGTTTTGTTAATGTACTCACTTAAACTAAGCACTTCTATTTTCTTATTACTGCTTCTCCCCTTGACTTGTCTTCCTTCACAGAGAGAGGAGAATCCAGATAATTTGTCATGGAAATAATTTCTAGTTCCTTAGGAAAATGTTCTAGATTTACTTCACTGGAAGATCCAGACTTATGTACTTGGTGCTCAACATATCTGTTGGCATGCATTGGCACACAAACAACTGCCAGTTTATTTTTTACAAAAGCATAACTACACCAAACTACTTGTATGTAGCCAAAATAGGTGTCAATTGCTGTTTGTGTTCAGTAACTTAAAAACACAATGAAAATCAAGCCCAATATGTATTCAAAATATATGAAGTGATTTCAAACAACTCTATAAACCCGTGCCAATGTCAAAAGCTAGGAGAACAAGATTTCGCTGTTGCCTGGTTAAAGGTGTTGTTCTAAAAGCAAAAAGAAAAAGAAGCTATCTCTGGAACGTAAACAATAAATTTAAATCTTCCATTCTGGAGTCTCAGGTGTACTACTTCACAAACATTTACAGTAGTCAGAAGAACTTGCTTTATTATTGCTCAAGTATAATATCTGATTTTTGATTTAGACAATTTAAGAGGGAATTAATATAGCACTTCTTTGTGCATACAGCACAAGCAGAAGAAAGCAGAAGGAAATGCAGCTCATCTGTCAAATAAACTGCTCTGCATTGTCTTGCAACTGAGGGCAGAAGATGATGAACCAGCTCAGCCAACACACTTGTGTGCAACTGACTTTGAATTCAATCAGCTACTGTTATTTTCTGCCATAAGAACTGATCTGCATAAAGATCTGTTTGCAAAATGAAATATTCACACTGTATTTAAAGTGTATCGCAAGCCAGTTTTTTCCCTGCTACAGAATTTTTGTGTGAGTAGTTATTTCTTGGAAATCAGAGTTTACCTGAAAGCTGCTTAAATGCAAGAGACAAAAACATGGGCTTCCTTACCTCCAGCTGATGTTCTTCAACTGTGCCAGAATTCTGTTTGTGCAGCTGCTGTGCTGCTTTTCAAGTAGGTGAAGAATGAAATCCTTTCGTGACTGAATAAGCTTGTTGCTTTGTATCTCTGGGTCAAGCACATTTTTCTCTGGACTGATTTGAAATAGATAATTCTGAGGTTTCTGCAGATTATCAATAGACTGTTTCCACATACTACCACAACTCTTGGCAAGTGATCTTTCATAAACAAGGAGACAGGAATCATAACAGATTCCCAAGTTCAGTTCTCAACATAGTTTATGCGCATATTTTTTGATCACCAAGAAATGATGGATCAGCCTTGAGGAAAAGCATTAAGCAGAACTGTTTTATAATGAACAATCTACTTCCTGCCTCAGGGAAACACTGCAGTATCCTGAAGGTCTTACTGCCCATATCTACCAAGTCGTATATATTATGCCAGGTAAGCAGGATGTAGAAGTCATTCCCTTGCCTTCCCTTTGGTAGGTGAGTCTTATTCATTCAGGTAATTCTGCATTTCCAGGATCTGCCTGGAATCAACCTGCACAGAGGACCTACATGTAAGTGGCACCTAGAGACATGGTTCAGGAGAGGACTTGGCAGTATGAGGTTTATGGTTGGAATCACAGATCTTAAAGGTCTTTTCCAGCCTAAATGATTCTATGATCTGACGCAACTCAACTTGCAAACCCCCTATGAGTGAATTTATATATGGGGGACTTTGATGGACCAGTGCAAAATGGCAAATGACAGACACAAAAATCTGACACGCAACTTTTAAAGGAAGTATTTTAACAACCCTAAGAGTTAGACTGCCAGCGCAAATCCACAAGATTTTTACACTTAGTTCTGCAGTAGTTGCTTTAATATTTGTATATCCTTTTCCATAAAGCGGTTCTATTCCAGTAGTCTGGTATTCCTGAATGCTACAATAACAATTTTTTTAGTGGTGAACAACACAGAGAAAAAAAGAAAACACAGTTTTAGGCTCTTGAGGAATTATGATAGATAAGTAAGACAAAAACAAAAAAGAGCTCTGAAGAATCTTTAGTTTCTTTTTTGTACAACAAATTAAATGAAAGATGTAATGCTGAATAACTAAACATCAAGGTTGGTATCTGTTAAAACTAGTCTTGAAGCCCAGGGTGTAAGAGTTACTCCAAGCCACTCCTTGACACGTGTAAGCAACGGGACAGTGGAAGGTGAAGTAATATGATGAACTGCTGCTGGAGGGCAGAAGAAATAGGTCCCCGCATTTAAAGTTGCCTAGGAGCCCAAACAGAACACAAACCCCATGAGAAGCTGAATTTTTTCAGACTGCATCATCTCTTTGCTTGTGTTTCAAAATCTTGCAATTCTTTGAGTTCTTAAAGAACATACACAGGACTATCACATAATCTTCAATTTTCAGGCATGTAAAGCTATTTCATGAACTAATTGTTCTACACTTACTCCAAATGGACATTACCAGAAATATTTCCAGTGGCTAGTTCTCCCCATCAATAGCTATTAGTCAAGGTGACATAGGAAGTATTGAAACGGCACATCTTGTTAGAACACTAATAAAAAAAAAGTTAATGATTCTTCAACTTAACTTTACGACCAATTAATCATACAGCATGATGAGTGCTGGAGGCATTCTGCTCCAGATGCATATCCTAATTTACCTGCACTAAAGCACACCTCAGGAAGACAGCTTTGTGGTTGAAATATAAGGCATGCTAAGCTAAGAGAAAACACTCTCTTGGGCTACCAGGAATTCAGGCTATGAAATAAAATCTTTTGCATTTTGTGAGTGTTATGCAATGCTATGGCGCTCTTACCTCCATAGGAAAGGCCTTAAAATTAACAGTGTGTTCAGAACCACGCTGGTTTTCTCTCCCCCAGTGAAATCGAACGTCATGCAGTTCAAACTCATGTCCCCGAGGTAATGGCCCCCCTATTAACACTGGGAAAGAAGATAAGTGGTAAGGAACTTGATTTTCAAAGCAAAGAAGCCACTGAATATATTCTCCAAATACAATGAGTAGATTGTGGCAAGCTTTATTATGAGTGGTACCAGAGAGGAGAAGAGTAAAGCTGACAGACTTGACACCTGCTCTTTTGAAGTACTATTTGGGTACAGAACATGAAGCGAGGAAGTTATAAATAACAGTAAAACTGCTGTCATACTGCACTGTTTGTTTTATGATGCAGAGCAGCTGGACACAACACTCAAAAGAAAAAAAAATACTTTTACCAGTCAGAAGAGTGAGTACGTTTATTGCTCTAAGCAGATGGCAGGGGTTCTGAAATGAACTGGGAACTACCCACAAGTTGACCAAATGCTTAATTTCCATCACCTATATTTGCTATGAGCCACAAAAACTGACAGAAAACTTTTGATGGCAAATATTTTGCAAGGTAAAGGTGTTCAGTCATATAACATCTGTTAGGCTTCTGAGAGACAGAATGCCTCCCTATCAAAATATAAACAGACCTACACACCAGAGCAGCAACATACTTTTTTTACTTAAAAAAAAACTTCGAGGCAGCTTTGGCTTTACTTCATTTTTTTAAACATCTGGAATTCCTTAAAAGCATCTGTCCACAATTGCAACACACGCACCAAAAAAAATTTATATAGCAGCTCAACACTTTTGCAGTAATAGAGACTTCCACCATAAGTAGTAAAAGTAAGCTATTGTGAGGTCAAATCTACTACAGAATTAATCAATGGAAACATTTTGCCTGGGGATTTCTAAATCTGCTTCAGATCAAATGTTACACCACAAGCTGGAGGTAACTCTCCACTAAAATAATTGAATATTGGCTTCCAGGTAGGGCTGGATTTTATTAAGGGCATTCTCAGTCTTCCCAAGAATCCATTAAATTCTAGCTTACATTTCATAGACTTGGAATGAATCTTTTACAATCTCTGATAATTGATAAGGATTATTTAACTGCATAAACTACCATTTTAGGGAATTACTTCCACAACATATAGTTATTTTGACACGCATACTACCGAGTTTGGAGCACAAGACATAGTGTAATACTAAAACATAATTTAGTAATTGAATCATATTGCAACCATACAAACACAAAACCAAAGGTACAGAGTGATAAAAAAATGAAAGAAAACTGATCAATTATGGTTTCCATAAGCAATTATGTTGGAGAAAAGAGAAAGTCAAATATTCCAATTAATTCTCCTGTAATAATTCTTCACAATTAATCTACCAACCATTAGGGTTTCTAAACCAAAATTTCCTAAATGTAGTTATAGATTCAGATTTGCTTCTTAATCTTGTTTTATCTATAACTGTAACCCCTGTAGGGAAAATCTACATATCTGGTGAGCACTGGGGGAAACAAACTGAAGTTTTTAAAGAAATCTGGATAAATAAAAAGGATCCTGATACTCAATTAGTGGTATCTTCTAGGAAAATGAAGCATTTTCTCTCATTTAAAATATTGCTCCTAGGAAAAATGTAACTAGAACAAATGTCTTCTGTATGATGTAATTCTGGATCTCCAGGAGGTTCAAAGAAGCTCAAGTTTTCTGAAGCTTAAGTTGCAACAGTGATCCTACAATAAAAGTCTTGAAGCATGTTTATCATGAAGCATGTTTATCTTTCCTTTGCCTTTCATTAGATCTTGATTCTTGTAAATGCATGAAACACATTTAACTTCACTTTGCCTTTCAGCAATTTTTGATCCTCATTAGAAAACTATTCAGAAATGATGATCCACTGTGCAATCCACTGCTGGCTTAAGAGAAGCCTCTCTGACAGTGGGATATGCTCTAAAGCATTTTTCAATACACAATTCCATTACAGAGTTGGTCATGGTTCTTCCACCTAATGCATAACACATGTACCATCATCAAAATGAAAGCAGCCTGTGAAAATGTTTGCAATTAAATAATGAGAAGGACCTGGGAATTCCAGATGGACTGTGTGGGTTTTAAATTAAAGGATAAAATCAATCACCAGTAATGACAAATTGATTTTTAATATGTATCTTAATCAGTTTACTTTTTTCCATATAGAAGTTTTCCTTTGACTGTTAACATTACAGTAGATGAGGATCTCTTGCACATTAATTGGACAGAGTTTCAAAAGCCTTTAGTGCTCAACAGTTCCCATCGAAATAATCTGGCTAAATGGATTTGTCATTAGAGATCCCCTGTGAGGAAAAGAAACTGCAGGAGTTTCCACAATCCCTGAAAATTGGCCAGAATACTAGGTCAAATGTAGCTTATTAACTCTTTTCTCCTACGGCAGGGATAACAAATGTTGTCTTCCACCTCCCAAAAATGGAAAACTTATTCCCAGTTTGCAAATGGGAAATTATGTAACACAAAATCCAAGGAAAAACTAAAACTAAACCAAGATTTCCTAAATCATAATTCCACATTTCAGTCATAATCTTTTATTCTATTTCACATTTTCTTGTAATTCAAGATTCATTAGACTGGCATCACACTGTATTGAAGTATAAAAAGAAGTCTTTCTTCTAATTCTCAATGGTTTTGCACACACATTTGGGTGTGTTGGTCCTATCTTATTAATTATGGCTACTAAGGGAAAGGTAGGACTGAGGGTGTTGCATTCTGGCATGCAAGTAATGAGGTCATTTGTGGTCATTCTCACTTCCTCCACAGGAGAATTCAAGAACTCCTGATCCTGCAGGGAAAACCTTACCCTTTGAGAAAAGAGCTCTGCTTCTGTTGAAGACAGTAAAACTGACTGGAAGTACAACATTTCTATTTAATTGCAAATCTCAGAATTCTGTGGAAAGAAGTGTGTTGCAATAATACATGGAAATTATCATAGAAATGAAATGATAAAGGAAAGCATCATTATTAAAATAACAAACCCTTCCTTTTAAAAAAATTCGGTGTAAAACTGAACTGACTCCCTCACTCTCAGCACAGCTGTAGTTCCCAGTACCACTGGGATATTAGAAGGAAACATAAGTTGGAACGTCTTATGGCTTGACGATGTTCAGTTGTTTAAATGCCCCAGAAGGCTTTTACTAGCTAAGACTGGTTAGAATGACATAGATGCTCTTCCAAACATGTGGTAAGAACCACCACAGTGCAGGAAAGCAAAAATGGCATTTTATTTTTCTCCCTACTTTCTTCTTTCCTTCATACAGAATAGTTTATCAAGATGGAAGGTCAAGTAAGATACTACAATTTCACTTAAGTTGGAATTATTTCTTATTTGCTTCTAATTCATATTTGATGAATTACATTAAAAATGTCCTTTAAGAAATGAGGACTACTTTGCTAGCTGGTCTTCATCAATACTGTGAGGATGTATAATGGACATACCTAACTTAAGCTGTCTAATTGTGTGCTTAGTATTGAGAACCCACACAAACAAATGGAAAAAGCTCTTTCAACTTACGTGGTCTTTGGACCAAGGACAAACCTGTCCAGCTGTAAAGAATAGTTTGGCACCATACTGTTTCAGCCATAGTCTGGATTGCTTCTGAATGCAGACAGCTGTTAATGCCAGTGAATCAGAGGACATCACCAGGAGAGGAAATTCTTAGACATGCTCTGAAGCAATCTGACTGACCATCCAGTCTGGCATCAACACCTGCAACTCTCATCGTAAGGCTTGCTCCTCAGGTTCCTACCAAAGTCAACAGCAACACTCACTGGGTGCAGTCCGTGCCAAAGGAGCACAACCGCTCACTGTTGGGAAAAACTGCTGTTCCTACACTTCAAGATACACGTACAGCGAGTCCTAAGATAACACAAGCTTTAGCGGGGAAAGCCAAGGCATGTTCCAGCATACCTGATTTTGACTTCAGAGCAATCTGAATCGAATGCCCGTCGTTGATCACTTCACAGTCACGACACACTACGTAGTTCGGAGACAAACGCACTTCCAGGAGCGAGGGGTCGTACTTTGCTTCTCTCGAGTTCAAGTTAATGGGCGATTGGTACTCCCCGTTAGCATCGGGGAAAATCAGCCCCCACTCCACGCCTGAGGCACAAGGGAAAAGCTGTGAGGGGGGAACCCGGCATCCAGCGCTGCGGACCGGCCAGACCCTCCCCGTCCGCACCCAGGTCTCGCCGCTGCCCAGCGGCGCGGGCAGGGGCCGCTCCGCCGCCCCTCGGCCCGCGGGACTCGGGCTGCCCTCCCGCCGCCCCCTCGCTCCCCGCACCTCGGGGCGGCCGTGGGGGCCAGAGCTCCCTTCGCTCCGCCACTGAAAGCTCCACATCGCCTCCTCCTCCCCCGGCCGCGGGCAAAGTTTCTCCCCGGCGGAGCCGCCTCTCGCTCCTCACCTTCCTCGTAGCCCCACTCCGGAGCCTCGTCCCGGCGCGGCAGGGGCTCGGCGCCCTCGATCGGGCTCCTGTCAGCCATGGGCGGGAGCCGGGGGANGGGCAGGGCCGGGGGCGCGGCCGGGACAGACCGGGGGCTGTCGCTGTCCCCACGGCGCGCTGGGGCGAGCGGGCGCGGGGTGAGGTGGCGGACCGTAGTCCAGGCTGGTTTCCCCCGTGGGACGCTACGGCTCCCGTGGTCTTCCCTGCGTGTCTTTCTCCGTCCCCCGCGGGCGGCTCCCGTCTCCTGGGTGGATGGGTGGGTGAGTGGGTGTTTCCGCTACCCCTCCAGCTGCGGTACAGGAGGTCTGTGTCCCCGGGGACACCCGGGAAGAACGACCTCAAGAAGGGGAAGGGCAAAGCCCTGCTACTGTGGAGCAACAACCCAGGCACCGGGACAGGCTTAGGGGCCACCCGGCTGGAAAGCAGTTCAGCAGAGAAGGTCCTGTGGGCCCTGGTGGACATCAGGTTGGACATGAGCTGACAGTATGCCCTTGAGGCAAAGAAGGTGAATGATACCTTGGGCTGCATCAAGCAAACCAATGCCAGCAAGTCGAGGGAGGCGATCCTACCCCTCTGCTCAGCACTGATGAGGCCACACCTGGAGTGCTGGGTCCAAATCTGGGCCGCCTCCAGTAGAAGAGAGACATCGACCTACTGGAGACAATCCAACAAAGAGTCATCAACACATTTAAGGTACTGGACCACCTCTCCTCCAAGGAAAAAGAATGAGAGAGATGGGGCTGTTCAGCCTGAAGAAGAACAGGCTCGAGGGGATCTCATAAGATGCATACAAATATCTAAAGGAAAGATGCAAAGCAAACAGAGCCAGGCTCTTTTCAGTGGTGCCCAGTAACAGGACCAGCAGTAATGGGCTCAAACTGAAACATAGAAGGTTTCTTCTGAAAATCAGGAAATACTTTTTACTGTAAGAATGACTAAGCCCTAGCCCAGGTTGTGGAGGCCTGGGAGGTTGTGGAATCTCCGTTCATGGAGGTATTTATCTGAATACAGTCCTGAGGAACTTATTCTGGGTAGCCCCGCTTGAGCAGGTGATTTGGACAAGGTGATCTCCACAAGTCCCTTTCAGTCTCAGCCTTTCAGTGATTCTATGGTTAGTCCTCACCCCATAGCACTGTGCCCCTCCGATGCAGGGATAGAGACCCTCAGTGAGGATGAGGCAACCACTAAATAAGCAAGGCAGCTGTGCTCTGTCCCTTCCGTCCTGAAGAAAAGTCAAAACACATTTACAAAGATCGCTTCCGTTAGGCCAGATCCAGAAGTGTGGCATCAGCTCCTCCTGCCAATTATATAAGAGGCAGGCATTTGAGAAAAGTCTCATGCCAAGACAAAGGTGCCTCAGTTTAAGGTTATGAAAAGACCTTTCCTTGTCCTTTGACAATAGCCATGTATGGAACTAGAAACCTTCATTCTGTCAAGGGAAAAAAGGACAGAAGGGATGGACTTCTGTTACAGAGATCTCTTCTAGGCAGTGGTCCAAACACTTGCATCAGTGACAGCAGGGGGAACCCGGTAACCCAGTACTGACAGTCTGAAATCCCTGACAGCAACCAGAAAAAGTAATAGAGGCAGTCAAATAGCATTGCTATAATGGTAAGGGGAAGTGCCTTTTGCTTACCATCCTTGTCCACTTACAGACAGTGACCAGACCTCCCTGCATTGTGGTATCCCAAGGGGATAACATCTTGATCCTGTACTGTTGATCCAGGTTTGATCTAGGTGTGGACCTCATTGTACTTTAGTGCTCCCCAACTCAGCAGCAGTACCTGTGACTTCTGTGCAGCACTGACATAGGAGCAGAAATTATCATCCGTGTGAATATGAGATGAAAGGAGAGTGAGATTAAATTAATTAATTAATGAAGATAGAGAGTACTGGTTCATGATCTGTATGCAAGGTGAAAAGAAAATAGGACGAAAGAAGTAGAATGTACCCAACTGGGGTTTTTTCCATGATCAGAAGAGAAACACAAGTTTCCTTCTGCAGTATCATTGGTTTCTCTCTTCATTATTGATGTCTGAAAGGAATATATACTACCCAAACAATAACTGTGGTGAGGCTTATTGAGGAAAAAAAAAAAAGACATTTTTCATATAGTGAGAACCTGGTAACAGTAAAAACAGAAAACTCATATTTTTAGTCACCAGAGATATCATGTTGTATATGTATACCCATTTCCCATGCCAAACTGGCTTTACTGGTTGTTAAGTTTTATCCCTTAATCACTTCTTAAACACATACCAGCTGTTTCTATTACTGTCAATCCCTTTGAATAGTTGCTCAACCACTTGGGAAAAAAAAACCCATTCCTCTAAATCATCACTGATTCTAGTCCATCTGACTTGAAATTCATTTTCCTCTTCAAACAGTCTTATATTTTGGAAAAAGAAACAAGCAGTCTTAGGAGACTGGGTTCATTCCCTTACTCCTACAGTACTTTAATACAGTATTTCATTCATGCCCTCTATTAAGTCCTTTCCTGCGGTAGCTTTCCTGTGGGATGTCTGTTCTAGAATTTCATGCTTATGAGGGGCAACATTATCAGACCTCTGAGTTCCTGTTTTGCAATAAAGATTTTTCATGGTTTTCCATATTTTTGATGGTTTCCATTCATAATTGAACTTCAGAACTAAGCAACTTGTATTTGTTGCCCTTCCTATTAACTTTTTGATTCTTTCCATATCTCACTATAAAATTAGGCATAGTAGGTAAAGCTTACTGAATAGTTGTCATTTCTTTATTCCTATATGCCTGCTGAATAGTTTTCTGTTCATATATCCTTTTCCTTCCATAGTGTCTGTCAGGTATAGCGTGATCTAATCAATAGATTAGATTTCACTGAAGATTCCTGCAACTTCTTTAATGATGAAGTGTCTAAGTAACCACGGAGTTCATCTCTGCATGATGATACAGAACATGGGACAGAGCTCTTATATTTAACTCCAACCACAAATAGAGATACTGAACTGACCAACCTCTGCACAAAACAAATCATTCATTTGTGGGCCCAGCTTCAAGTAAAAGAACTGAGGCAATCAGATGAAGATGGTGACACAACTTAAGCCTTGTTCAAGATCAGTAGGATTTGACCTCTTTTTATTATATAGGCACACTTTAAATTGTTTGTGTAGGTGCTCCCAATAATTGAATTTACTACAAAAAGATGTTAAATATATAATACATATAAATACACCCTTTATTCTGTAAAAGTGCATTGCTTGTGACATTTGTTACATTGATTTAGCATACTGAAAAATCTGTAGGGAGGCATAGTTATGGCCCTCAAGCTACTATCAAACTGATGGGCAAAAAGTAGGAAAAGCCCAGTCAACATGACCTTCGTAACTGACTAACACCTCACCAACAGAAGCAGGAGCAGGGCACCTCTCTTCTGAATACCAGTTCAGCCTTTGATTCTGTGGAACATGCTGACTTCTTGTTTAACTGGGATTAATGATCACACCCTTTGATGATACCAAGGGAAAAAAAAAACAAAACCTCAGGCACAGATCCAGGGCTTTATAGTTCCTCCTTGAACTCAAATGACAGTAGTTCAGAAGCAATGTAGTCGCTGATATTCCTTTTGTTAAAGAAATAGCATTTTGAAACATGGTCGGTATAGCACTTAATCCTGGTGAGATTGCAAAAGACTATCCTTGTTTTTCTTATATTTGAATATACTTATTATTACTTGTTGTACAGTTACTGATTTTTCTTCAGAAGACAATATACCTTCCCTAAACACCTTAAAATGTATTTACCCAGAAAACTAGGCCTGAACCAAAATTCTCCATTCAAACACTGCAATTTGTTGGTACACTGTCATTTGTTAAGAGGTTACATTTCCACAACTTTCTGCTTTCAGAACTCTGAAAGGAAGAGTCCAATGTGGAGAACTGTACTGGTTACTAAGAAATCTACAGGAGAAAGAAAAGCAGAATAACATACAAGCTATTTTAAACTATACATTCCTACCTGCAGGATTGTTTGCAGACCACAGAATTGTTTCTCTGATTCAAGGGGTAAGAAATTCACACTGTGAGATGATCATATTTCCTTTAATATCCACTTTTTTCTTCATTACTTTGCTGACAGCATAAAGTAGTTGAGGGCACACAGGACTTAATATTTTGATAAGGAGAGAAATGTTCTTTGGGATATTAGATCATTCCATTGGTGGCAATTTAGAGTCTGTTTATGCTTCCCTATGCCATATTTCAGCTTTTGTCATGGTGTCCTGAAAGAAAAGGTAATGTCCATACAGTAAGATGGGCAACTGAAGAGTCCCAGAGCATCTAGTTTTTCCAATGAATAGGGCTTCCTATTTTGCATTCTGTATTGACTATGAGGTTGACCAGCAATCAGCATTCTCATGGTCTTGCTTCTATCTTTATTTCTTACCAGGCTACTCTCTCAAATTAGTTTTATTCTTTTTCAAATTTAGAAGTGTAAACTGAAAGTTTCTGCATTTGATCATTAAAGTACAAGCTTTTATGTAACACCACTGAAAATCTCCTTGCAACTTTTAAAATAAACTAGTTCATTACAAGGAAAAATATTCCAGTATTCCTGGAATAATATTATTTGTCTATTTTTTTTTCTGCAGCTGAAAGAATGTGTTACAAAAAGGGAAAGGATTATTGGGTGCTTCAAATAGTCCAAGATGAAAAGGTAAGGGGAGACCAATTTTAATAAAGGGACCATTTATAGCAAAAAGAACCCATTCACAGTGAAAGACACCATATGTTTGCAAGTCAGGTTTACACTGGCAAATGCCGTCCTGCAAACATTGCAAAAATATGTCAACTGAATCCAAATTTCCCCTTAAATCTACATCAAAATCTGGTTTCAGCGGCCTTGTGTGTTTTAAGTTGTGTAAGGATAAATTTGTGCTTCCTGGTTTTGCCAGCTGATTGGGTGGAAGACTAGTGCCTCACACACTTCACATGTTTCACTTTACAATATACATGGTGTGGGGGGGAGGGGATTAAAAGATCAAGACATTGAGCTGAAAGTGTGTACCCAAGTTTTTCTACAATATAGGTATAAACCTCTTATATGCATAAGGGAAGAAGGGAAAAAGGAAACAGACTAATGTTTACAAACTGATGGGCAAAATTAGTGTATATTCTCCCAGTGTTCAAGTGTGTGAAACAAGACTATTATGGCTGCCCAGGAGAATTTACACATTAAGCTAGAGGTCACTAAAACACAGGAGGATCGTTTCAAGATCTTTAAAGAAAATCCAAGGAATAGGAAATAAATTTTTAAGGACTAAAAATATTACAGTCAAAAGGAAGCTGAAGGAATAATAAAAATAAAGTGCATTTAAGGTCACACTAAAGAAATTAGACTGTAATCTATGTGGTCTCCTGGAGCTTTTCGTTGCCCTAAAAGGATCTAGCCCTGGAAAAAAAATGTGTCAGGAACTATAAAAAGTGTCAAAGACAGCAGGAATTGCTGATGAAGTAAAGTAAGCACAAAAGTGAATTCTTGCAGGCAATAGAAGAGTAAAGGGGAAGTGAGATTTTTTTCCCTAGCAGACTAAAAGAAAAAGAGAGTTATAGGATGAAGTAGTATCTCTCTGAAATACAGAATGCAAATGATAATCAAGGGACCTGACATGGCAAAACTCTTATGTAAATAGTTACTTATTTCTTTAGGGAGGAAGCAGAACTAAAGAACTAGTAGAAGATAAGCTCAGGGTGAAAATCTGCAATAAGGAGATGATAAATATGTATTTACCTCGCTGTAATCATTTCAGATCTTTAACTTTAGATGAGATTCCTGAAGAATTATGAATTTCATCTAATAGCTATTGAAAAGGAGTTGCATTTTATCCGTGGAACCGATAGACTTTAAATCCACTACTTGCAAATTAAATGTTTAAAAGGGAAGCACTGAGTAAGGGAAAGATATAATATCTTCTACTGTTTAAAATAAGGGAGAGAATGAGCTAAATAATGGGTCTAATCGTTTTTTCAGTAGAAGAGCACAAGCAGGTGTTGGCTTACAGGTGTTGGCCTTTCATCTGGGAAGCTCCTGAGAAAGAGGAAGCACTGATCAGGATGAAGTTGTAAGGGAATAACAACATATTTGAGTATGTCAAATGATGGTGAAAGGAGTGTCAGTTCTTCATCCATTCTACTAAGTTTTACTTATCAATGTGTAAACATCCATAGATGACAAAATGCTCATATGCCCCATTCTGGTGAAGCTATGAAATCATACATTCAGGGTGCAGTCTGGCTTCCTGTATCACAAGCTATTACATTTAATTAAATTGGTCATGTATTAAGTTATTTATTTGGCTGTAAGTAAATAATAACTTGCGTTGAGCCACAGCACATTTTCCAGAAATGACTGACCAGAAGACGTCAAGACATGAACAATTCATTACTTTGAGAGCTTGTTCAAGTGGTTAATCTGTTTCAGTGTTAACTAATGGGTATCCAATTCTAATTTGAATTTTTCTGCCTTTAACTTTCAGCCACTGGTTCATATTATGTCCGTTTGCCTTGACAGAAGAGCCTTGATTGTTTTGCATTTTCTCCCTTTAGTAGAGTCACCTCCGTGTGGCCTACTGGAGGGTTAAGACCAGGATATCTTGGATTTACCTTTTTTCTGCACACTTTCCCATTTTCCACATTAAAAATACAAACACCAGAATTCTCCTGTGTAGCTCTGATTTTCACCTTCGTGTACTCATTCATTTCCTTTTTTTCCTTCACATTGAGGATATGCATTAGTCATTTTTTTTTGCTATTGAATCAAATATTGGATCTCCTGTTCTGCAGCCATTTAGTATAAACATTAAATCCTCTTTCTGAGTCAGGTTATCCAGAAGCCAGTCTACAGAATGTGAACACAGACTGCATTATCATTTTGTTGATCTAAAATCATTTGGATGAGTCCTCATCCTTATTTTCAACCAGAATCTTGTACACTAGTAAATCATATGCCTCATTCAAATATGTAATCTCATTGTTTCTTTGACAAGACGTACTTCCAATAAAACTATTGTCACTAGTATTAATTGTAGTACTCTACATCAAGTTTTTATGTCTGTAGTCCAGACATAAGGTAGTTTTTTTGTAGTTTACCTGCAACTTGTGTCAGACTAACCAGAAAATAATTCCCTAGATTATCTCATTTCTCTCTTTTTTGTATAGTATATGTCTGTATTTGTATAGTGCTAAAATTATTTAAGACTTCTAACATTTTCCTTTGTTTGTTAAACAAATTACAGAAAAGACTGTGATCTTCTTAGCAAATTCTTGTAGAACTCTAAGGTATGAGTACATAGGTTTAAATCAGATTTAAAAATCTTAACTTTATGATATTGTATACAACTTAGCTACTAATAAAATGCAAAAATTATTTAACCATACAAGATGTAAGCATATCAGACTCCTCTCCAAACATGAAATCCTCAAAATATTTATGAATATTTTATCTCTTTATCTTCAGCAGCAAATCTCAGCCAGTAACAACTTTTGGTTTCTTCTCTTATTAATGTAGTTAAAAAATGGTTACTTACTTGTATGAAAACTGGTTATGGGTTTTTCCTTAAGTGTTCATCAATAATTTTATAGCCTGCAATTTCTACTGCATATCAATATTTGTTTACTTCTTTTTCAACTTATGATCATTTTTATTTCTAATAATTTTTTCTATCCACCAGTGAATCAGCGCCGGATTCTAAGTACAGCTGCTGTCTATTTTCTTTTGGTTATGGAGTTGTGACACTTTGTCATATTTTGTGATCTGTAAAGAGCTCCCTGTTTTCATTGAAATCTTCCTACCTCTCTCCTCTTAAGACATGTCCCATGTAATCTTATTGTCAGATAAGAAACGGTATATTTTCAAAGTATATACAGCAGGAAACAAAAGACATGGAAAGCAGTTTGTGGTTTCAAAGTCCAGTAGCCAACTCGAGATAATAAGTATGAAGGAACAAGTCCTTAAAGGGGGGACAGCAGGAAATGACAGGCAGTGTGAGATCACAGTGTAATGCTGCTAGAAAGATGCTTAACTCACATCCTCAGTTTTGCAATTCAAAACTGTCCAACTGGAACCTTAGAACAGGAGATATTTCCAATCAGATTTATATTTTAGCAATCATTAATCATGTTTCGTGAAGAAAACTAGGAGGAAGCAACTGATTTTGTTCTAATTTAAATGTTGTGCATAAAAACACTGAACAGTGATTTCTTAAATTAGTATTCTTCCAGGGTGATAATAACATCAAAAATAATGTAGTAACACTGTACTCAGATTAGATGTGTGGTAAAAAGAATAATTAAAGGAATTTATCTTGTTATCTTCAGCCTTAAAAAATTGAGATTTTACACAGACACAGAAATGTTCATATTCAGAAATGCAAATGGACTGGTAACTTCCCAAACCACTGAACAACTTCAAACAGCTGCCATTAAAAATGAAAAGCCTTTCACACACTGAATATGGAATATTATCCCAAAATGCTCCAGATTTCCATGCAATAATTTATCTAGTGGCTCTAAAAGTTTATCAGTGGCCTGCAATGCATCCATATAGAGCAGTTTCATATAAAAACGGCAGTGTGGAAAGCATCAGAGAAGATTTCATAACTAAAAAGAAGAGTTTGATATCAGACTTTTTATTATTTCAATAAGATTTTGTATTTCACAGTCTCCACCCTCCTGTAATAATCAGGAAAAAAAGCATTTTCGGATTTACATTGAAACACAGAAGTCTTAAATGTCTCTTCGGTTGCTTCCTAATGTTTGTTCCACAGGAAGGGAGTTAGTTCATAACATACTGTGCATTGTTGTATCTGCATCAGCAAAGCAGATAAACTCAGCCTCTCTTCATTTGGAAAAGAGGCAGGGTAACACCAGGAATCAGTGCAATACTTGACGATTATTGTGAAGGTTCAGGGAACAAGATGACTTTCAGGTAAGCAGAAAAGGTCCTCTGCTACTTACACTCCTGTGCTGCTTCCCAAACTGCTCAACTGTGATTAAGCACTTTCTCTGGAATAGCTTATTTTTACCTCCCAGCTGTGGGTTGATATTTCTTATAGCAGATTGAAATTCTTCTAAATGTTGTTGTTGTTATTATTATTATTATCATTATTATTATTATTAATAATAATAATAATATTACTACTGTTATGCACTTAAAATCTCGTTTTGGCATTCAAAATCTCTGTCTTGAGTATGTTAGCATACATTTGAGCACTGGGATTCTCTTCACACAGAAGATGGCCCGTCTCCAGCAGTTCTATCTGACATGTGTGGATTGGCATCATATAGAAGGAACCAGCAGGGCTTTTTCCAGAAAATCTGATGCTGAGATTTGGCTACTTATACACTTTGATTACACTACAGTTCTTTCCAGAGAGACCTTATCATGTGAAAGAGCAGGCTTCTCTTGAGTCCTGGCACGCTTTTTTCTTTGGCAGTTCCCTCCTTAGAATTCAGGGAGGCAGAAGATACTTTTTGGGTGGCAAAGCATCATTTGTAGTTTTTTCAGCGTTTCCTGGACTGTGTGCTTTAGCACTAAGTAGAAGGCCTGCTGCAGTAAGACTGATGTCGCTGACAAAGCTTCTGAAGCACAGTTCTGTTCTTCTTATGAGCACTTTCTTTCTTACCCTCATTTACCATCTCTATTCAGGCTAAGCCTAAGCTTTTGACCAGTCATTGACATACAGCGTTGTCAAGTTGCAATTTAGTAAGTGTGGAAAAAAAAAGTGTGGAAATACAAGATTAAAAGCTTGTTTATTACAGAGCTTCTTTGCTAGCATAAAGCATCAAAGCAAGTTGTTCTGTGACAGGAAGGTTAGTGCTTTTTCAGTGTCACGGGAAAAGTAAAATCCATGCCAGACTATGCAGTGCATCAAGCCCAGGAAGCTGCAGGAGTTTTTCTTGTAAACTTTCCTTTTCATACTTAACATCCCAGACATAGTACAAAATCCCTACAGCGTGGTGTTTCAAATGAGGAACTGCAAGAGTGACAAACAAAAGTGGGCATGCTTTGCTAATGAGGGCAAATTGTACCAGCTCTTTACAAAGAATAGCGTGTTTCCACCCACATCAAACCAGCTTCACTTGATAGATGTGGAAAGAGAAGAGAGAGAGGCTAGGGCACTGTTTATTCCTTTCTACTCACCTCAGTCTGCATCTTGTACAGTCTATGGATCATATTGGGTCTGATCTTGCCCTCATTAAAAAAAGACACTTTTTTGTGTGGAAGTTGATTTGCCTAAAGGGGAAAATGGCAGTAGTCAGGTTCTCACCACGCACCCAAACATAACATGCTCTCTGATTACCTTGCTGCTGGCTTTAACAGCAATAATATGATTGTTAACAATCAGTTTGTGGCCTTCATTAGGTTCAGAGTTAAGGCACTGTCTGTCATAAATTGTAACTTTACAGCTATTGTTCAGGGTATTAATATGCAGATTCAGACAGTGCTGCAATATATAGAGGGTTTCCAGTTTATAAGAAATTTTGTAGTTTATATAGCATTCAACTAAGGCAGACATTTTTTCTAGTATTAGGCATCTTTTTCTTAAGTACTTTCTGTGGTAACTTAATAAATCATTCCCCATATCCTCATGTTTAAATTATATTCGCATACACGCCACAGTAAGTGTGGACGATGGGAATGCGACTGTGTATGCTGTAACTTCCAAAGAGCTGGCATCTCACACCCTCACTAACAGAAATGTATCTAGAAACTATTAATGCTTTTCTAAAGATACAGACAACACAGCTCCCTGTGACTTATTCACTTCCTGCTTTCCTTCACAAGCAGCTGAAAGAGGCACTCTGCACCTGCCTTCTCCTTGCGCTGACATCTGTTTCCAAATGAGAAAAGAGGCAATGAATGTTAAGCTGGAAGGACTTTATTTATGATTGCAAAGATTCTTGGCTTGAAGAATCAGTTCAGTTCTAATGCCTTTCACCTTCCCTGCTATGCAGGGAGACAAAGAGAGCATTCATAGACACAACACATGTGACATGGGGCAGTCTAATGGCATTAGAACAGCTCAGTGAAACATTAATGAATTTACAGTGATGACAGCACAACAGTGCCAGCATCTAGTTTGTTCTGTGCTAAGCGGTTTTCATAAGTAACCTCAAACAGAAATAACCAGTCAAAACTCTAAGTAAAATCTTTCCTTTTCTGACAAAACACAATCAACTATTTTTCTTTTGGAATCAGTAGCCATTCCCTTGTTTGCTGTGTGACTGGTGTTTGTCTAGTCCCTGTCATATCTCAGACTGTTCTCACCAAGCTCAGATAAGACTTCAGTTCTTCCAAGCATCTTATTTTTTTTTATTTACATTTTTCCCATAATCTCCTGTGCCTCATGCTGCTAACCTCAGCAGCTGCTTGGAAGTGAGATATAGAAAAAAAAACTTTGCATGGAAAAAGAGGTGGTATGATCTTGTCCATAACACTACACCTTTAATCCAACTTTATATTTATATCCTTTTCTTCACATCATACCTCCTTCCTTTCACATACATGTGCCTACTTAAGTGTTTGGGTGAGGTGGATATGTAAGGTGGTAAATCAGGTATCAGCAAGGTTCTTGAGATGAGGAAAGATGTAAGCACCTGCTGTTTACACAAGATTTTATCCAGCCTCACTGACATCAAAAAGGTTATTGCCATTGACTTAAATAAGCATGGTGATAGAGACAGAAACCTCTGCTAGTATGCCCATTTCCAGAATCCTGGAGAGAAAGGTAGTGGGCCTGAGGAGATAAATATATGGAGGAGCTTCTTTTCACAGTCCACCAAAAATAGTGGTCACACTTTAGCATCCACAAAATTATTCACAAAATTATTAATTTCATTGTAGACATTTCTACATAAGGAGAACGATGAGTCTGTACTTGAAGCAAAGCAAAGTACTGCCAGTATTTCTAAAATATCTGTGTTTTTAAATATATCCCATGAAATTTCTCTGAAGAAATAGGTGTTCTTTCAAATGCTATAAAGGCACATATTATAAATCGCATTGTCCTTTCCAAGGAAAATGGGTAATGAAACAGGCAAGAAACACATAGAGAGGGATAAGTGTCTGGATGTTTTCAGGGATCTGTTAAATATCACTGAAGCTGATTTCAGTTACTTAGATTAAGCAGGCTGGAGTGGGAAAACATGCACCGCAGCCTGCAATGTTCCTACAAAATGGGTAAATACAATGAAGCTTGCCTTTAGTTTTGTCCAGCACCAATATCAGTAGACCCAAGCAGCTTGGGTTGAGTGTAAACCAACTAAATGCATAAATGCCCAAAGGACTGGAATAGCACAGCAAAATCCTTTGTGATCAGTACCCAAGTCAGCAAGATCAAAGGTAACTTTCATAGCAAGTAGAAAACTCTACTTAGTGTAGTACAAAGATCTGTAACTGTGCTCCAGATGCACTGTAGAAGTTTTCTTACAGAAAATGTGGTTCTAAGGACTTTGTCATTAGAGAAAAACTACAGGAGCAAGGCAGAGCAGGAGTGCATCCATGGAGGTTTATTTACTCCCCAGTCTGCTTGCCAATTGATTTCAGTGGGACTTCTTATGTCAGCAGGGATTGCTGGAAGCAGAAGACACATCTATCCTTTTTCTTTCAGAAATGCTTTGACAATCAGGTTTACAAAAATGTATTATATAGGATTGATTTCCTTCACTATCCTCATTTCAGTAATATTATTAGCTATAAATCACAAGACAACTTCTTATGGAATTGCATTCTTATTAATATCACAACATCCACATCCCTCCACCAGTTATCATATTCCTTTTTCATATGCTAGAAATCCCAATAAAATTAGCTAACTGAACAATAATAGCATGACTGTATCTTTCCCTCTTCCATACATTCTGTCAGCTTGTTTTTATCTTACTTCTTTCCTTCTTTTCTTCTTTTTTTTCTTTTTTTTTCTTTTTTTTTTTTTTGGTCAAATTGTATTGTAGATCACAAAATGCTTTTCTGGTCCTTACAATGTCTCATACATTAAAAATGCATTAGGGAAGATAGCAGCTACCTCAATTTGCTTTAAAATGTCTTTTCTTTATAGCAAGTGAAAATAAGACTCATGAATGCATTAATCCTAAATAAAGTAAGTGATCCAGGCCAAAACTTACTATTAAAAGGATGATGTAAAAAAATAAAGCATAGCTTTCTTCTTATGCTTCATGTTCAAAATAATTCATTGCTGACAATAGTCATAACAGTAATAGGAAGAGAAAATAAAATGACTGTCTAATTCAACCATGAGAAGAAAATTAGTTTTCCTAAACAACCAAAAAAACTACTTTCAAAAATTTTTTTCTCTCTGTGGAACTGGTACAAAAGTCATGCTGTTACACACTTCTTCTGTTCAGTATCTAAAAGGCTGGGGAAGATATTTTTTCATACATATTCCCAGTCCTGCTCTATTCCCTGTGTGCTTTGTGGGATCAGCACAAAAGGTCTAGAAAGTAGGCTGGAAAAAAACAGCTGCAGGTTCTCCTTGAGAGAAGGGCTCACTGGGTGCCACAGTGCCAGCAGAGACAGCTGTTGCACACCAGAAACTCACTCCTCCTCTCCAGCATACTGGACTGACCAAGGTCGTGGTGCTCATTGTGCTCCTTATCTGTGATGGGAAAGCTCACCCTCTAAGGAATGCAGTTGATACCCTGCAGGGTAATACATGAATTCTTTCTAATAAAATTTATTATCAACAGAAGAGCATGATTGCATCCGTTATTATGACATGAGGCTTCCATGGGGCACTTTTCTTGTTCGAAGCAGAGTCAGCTAAAAGCAGATTGCTCAAGGCCATGTCCCTTTAGGGTTTGAATATCTCCAAGGATGGAGACTCCACCACCTCTCTGAGCAACTTGTGCCAGTGTTTTACCACTCTCACAGTAAATTTTCTTTTTCTTATTTTTAAGTGGAATTTCCTGTGTTTCATTTACTCTGTTGCCTCTTGTCCTGTTTTTGGGCACCACTGAAAAGATCCTGGCTCTATCCTTTTTACTTATCTCCGTCAGGTATTTATTCAGAATGATAAGGTCCCTCGGAGCCTTCTTAACACGATTGAATCATCCCAACTATCTCAGCCTTTCCTAATAGGGGAGATGTCTAGTTCCTTGTTGTCCATGCATTGGACTCCCTCTGGTAGCTCTACATCTCTTTCGTCCTGGACAGCCCTGAACAGGACACAGCACCCCAGCTGTGGCCTTAACAGCTTTCAGACGCACCTGCTGGCAACAGTCTTCCTAGTACAGCTCAGGAGGTCCTTTTCATTACAGCTGCTTTTCAGCTGGTTTACCCCATAACTTCTATGGTTACCTGGAGTTGTTCCTTTGACTTGGCATTTCCCTTTTTTGAACTTCAAGAGGTTTCTGTCAGCCTGCTTCTCCCTATGCAAATATTTGGTGTAGCACCACTCCTTACAGTTTTGTATCATCTGAAAATCTGCTAAGGGTGCACTCTGTCCCACTGTCCAGGTAACTTATGAGGATGCTAAACTGTTTTGGCCCCAGTATCAATATCCAAAATACATCTCTGGTGTGTGGCCTCCAAGTGAGCTTTGTGTGGCTGATCACAGTCCTTCCAGCCCAGCAGTTCAGGCAATTTTCAGTCTTACTCCTCACTCTTCCTTCCTAGTCTGTACATCATGAATTTGCCAGTGAGTATGTTACAGCAGCCAGTGTCACAAACCTTGCTAAATTCATGATAACAACATCCACTGCTCTCCCTTCATGCACCAGACTGGTCACTTTGTCATAGAAGCCTACCATGTTGGCCAAGAATGAATTTCTCTTCCTAGCCCTACGCTAACCACTCTCAACCACCTCTTGTATTTCACATGTTTGCGAATGGTATCAAAAATTATTTGTTCAATCCCTTCCCCAGGGAATGAGGTAAAGCTGATCAGCCTGTAGTTCCTTCTTGAAGAAAGGAGTGACATTTGCTTTCTTCCAGTCCTCAGGAATCTCCCTGATGATCATGGCATTTCAAGAGTGGCATCACAGTGACATTGAATTTTCCCCAGTATTCCTTTTGCTGCTGAGATGTCTGTAGAAACAACTCTTCTTGCTATTCACATTCCTTGCCAGTTTCAACTCCAAGTGGACTGTGACTTTCCTAACCTGATCCCTGCATGCTTGGGCAATGTGTCTATATTCATCCCATATCACGTCATTCTGCTTCCACCTCTGGAATGTTTCTTTTTTATCTCTGAGCTTCTTGTTCTTCCAGGCAGGCCTCCTCTCACCTTTGTTTTACCTCCTGTGATTGGAAATTAACCCCTCTTGAATCTAGAACAGGTGATCCTTGAAAATCAGTCAGGTCTCCTGGGCTCCTCCTCTCTTCTGCCAGACAGTGCCTTGGGATGGGATTCTTCCAACCAGGTTCCTTAACGGGCCCACTGTTTGCTTTCCCAACGTCCAGGGTTGTTAACCTGCTGTCTTCTCTCAGGATCATGAGTTCCACTACCCTGTGGTCATGGTGGTCAGGGCTGCTCCTGACATTCACATTCCTAACCAGTTCTTCTTTATTTGTAAAAATCAGGTCTTTCAGAGCATCTCATCTCTTCATCTCCTCAATCACCTATATCATGCATTCCAGAAACCTTCTGGATTGTTTTTGACATTCTGTCTTGCTCCTCCAAAAGATACCAGGGTTGTCATTGACTTCTGTGAGCATCTGGCCTAGTAAATGTGAGATTTCTTCTGGTAATCTGAAGAAGGCCTGATCTACTTCTTCTACCTGGTTAGGTAGTTTGTAGCAGACACCCACACCAAGGTCATCCACATCGCTTTGCCAGCCAGCCCAGACCCATAAGATCTCAGCCGACTCTTGGCAGAGCTCCACATGTCCCTACATGTCTCTCAAAAATAATGAGCAACTGTCTCTTCTCACCGTCCTGACCTTTTGTTCCCAAAGAGTCTATATCCAGCCATTAAAGCACACTGATTTGCACATTAATCAGAGATTTCAAAACTCAGGCTCCATCTACTAAAGAATTCAAAGTGAGCATTTTTCTCTTTTTTTTAATTTCTTTTCCGAACAATTGGTGACGAACAGAAAGTCCATTTCTCAGTACCACTGCAAAGTGCATGTGTTATGGTCAAATACGTTCTATACTGCTGTTAGTTTTGTAACAAAGAAATGTTTCTATCAAAAGGTGCTTATCACCAAAATTAAATAGTAATGATATATGGCTTGGTAATATTTTTCTGTGAGCCAGTTTTTAAATGGGTCACATTGTTCTTTTCTTTGCTAGCAACCTAAAATAGAAGTTATTATATCAACAGTGGTTTGCACATAATAAAATGTTATCTGAAATTGAGTTTGGTAATGTTTTTACTTGAAAATTAAGGCTATAGTAGTATAGTTACTGAAAATTATCATAGTTTACTCTTTATTTTTCTGTTTAAAAGCAATATTCTTGATAGTAAAAATTGTAATTGGAGTTCTGACCAGAGAAAATGATCTCTTGGGATAGGCAATAAGGAAAATGAATGTTGAGAGTAGGCTTCTTTTCCCTTCATGGTCCAAATTATCTGCTGGCATATTTGATGCAATTGCACAGACTTCAGTGGGACTGCAGCAATTTATGTTACAGAGAATGCAGGACATTTTTGTTATTATTGTTAAAATTGAATTGAGTTGTAAAAATAAAGATAGAATTGAAATAAAAGCATTGACAGCCTTTTCTTTCACAAAACTTGGATGTGAGAAGCTGTTTACAAACATCAAACTGTGGTCCATTTCTCCTTGGAGTATCTTGCAGAAGTGCAGCTGCAGCTCTCTGACACCTAGGAAAATATGAGCTATCCATGGACACCAGAAAAAAGCCATGCAAATGCAGGCCACACAAGGCACATGGGGCCATACTAGAGTCACCAGCAGCTCTAAGGGAGGGGCTTTTGTGCACACTGTGAAACATTCTGGGAAAATGGACATTCATATATGCCCAGGGTGCAAGTTGTTTGGCCCAGCTTGGATTTGTGCATCACGTCCGGTGAGGATTGTGTTCAGGCAATGCCACGTGCAGCTGTAGAGAATTCCTTCTCAGAGAATGGATTTCCTCAGTACTCTGTAAAAAGCTTCTGTTCCCAGTTAGCTCTTGGTTCAGGATTAAGGGGCGACTCAGGGCTCCACTTTGGTGGCTTAAGTTAAAGTAGGGCTAGAACAGTCAAAGTCGTTTGCAACAATCAAAAGCATAATGAGGGAAAATAAAGAGGTCTTTCCACCACCTGCTGAGAAGAAAAGAAGTGCAGGAGAAAACAAACACAAGTACAAGGTCCTGACTATTCCTGGCACCATGCGTTAGACTCTTTGGGGATTCTTCAGAGATGTGAACTTCACTTGCACTAAGATCAATGAAAACCTGAACATTCCATCTGTTTCTCATAAAAAAATAACTGTGAGTCTCTTCTGTGTGCAACTCAGAACTACCTGAAAGTCACAGGGAAATGAAGGGCTGAAAGGCTAAGAATTTTGTGCTTCTTTTTCTTTTTATACACTTTTTATTCCCACAGATCCTATGGGAAGCATAGGACTTCAGCACAGGGACAGCCAGAAAGATTCAGGGCTGTTAAATTAGTAGCTTGTTTAAATCCCAAGGTAAACTAGTTGTGCTAAATTAATCTATGAACCCTCACATCAGATCTAGAGCCTGTGAGTAGTACAGATATTTTGAGATGATCTAATTGTGGCTGGAGAGAAGGGAGAGAGTATGGGCACGAGTAACGCTTTGCTGTGTGCCGCAGTGGGGTTAGCACAGAGCACAGTGCAAAAAGCTGACACAGGCAACACAGCCAGAACACCAGGCAGCCAAGACGTCTAGGCATTTCTGAAAAATAGTTGCTGGAATAGTCATAGGATAGTAGATTTAAAATGCTTGCTAGGAAACTGAGGAAGATGTGTAAAGAAAAACTGTGAGGTTTTGGAAATGGTGGAGGAATTGGAAAGAGCAGGGAAGGCTAGTGCTGCCAACTAGTAGATTAATGGAGAGGAGTTGTCTCTCATGGGAGTTTTTCCAGTTCTTAAACAGCAATCAGAGGCATTTATTTTCTAAACTCAAGCAGGACCAGTTAACAGTAGTGCCTCTCACCAGAGTGAATTAGAGGATACAAGTACTGTCATCTTTAACAGTGCATTGGGAAGCAGGAGACAGGTCTTGACAGGTGAGGGCTGTGCCATAGAGCCAAATTAGAGGAACATTTGGGTAACACCAGGCTTTTCTAGACAATGCTATATGTCTGGACACTGCTGGCAGACACTGCATGGTAGAAGAACTATATCCATCCCCACTCACATCTAGACTAACATAGCACTGTGAAAGCACACATAAATCATCATGGTATTGCCAATTTCATTGCTAGCACCAAAGAAGAAGAGAATAGAGAAGACTTCTAATATACTGCTGGCAAATGTAGAATTTGTACTATATTGCTATATCCACCTTCATTATGTGGATAACACACACTGAAATGGACATTTTCACAAAATTCTTTTGTTTTTTACCCTTCTGCACAAATATTGGAAAGCAATTTTTAAAAAATCTACCCTGCAGATGGAGAACAAAATGAATAAGCATTTTGCAGATTCTGACTCCTTCAAAATGTGATTGATCATCCCACTGCCACAGGTCAACCTCTGCCATGGAAAACTCCAGATAATCTTCAGCTGCATTTCCTAAACCATTAATAGGATAGACAAGGCTAAGACAACAATGCACAATTTATTTTCCAAAGGCAGCTGACAGGAGGAAATGGATACCAAATGAATTAACTCATTAGAACACTACGGCACATTTGGAAATTCAAAACAGACTGCCTGGAATGATTTAAATCTGGCACGAGGTTAATGTCAGACCCATGCTTAGGCGTGTCTAGTGCTCTAGTTTTAGAGAGGTTGATGGGTACACACCCTGGGACTTGCACTCTAGGGTGAGCCTGGACTTAATTAATTACATAACTAGAATACCACCTACCCTGGTCCCACGCAGGTTACATAGGATGTGCAAGGGTTACATTCACATGCATGGACACACACACAAAACACACAGACATGCCAACACTTTCTAATGTAAACGAAAAATTCTATTTCTTGCTTGTTGAGAGTCATTATTAAAAATAGCAGCTACCTTTCAGGCTGTAAATACATTCAGTCTTTTAAGAAACTGCATCTGTGTCCAGAGCAAAAACTTGACAGTTGTCTCAACGGAGCAGAGTGTCTCTCGTACTTGATTTCTAACCAACAGAGAATTTCTCAGAAATTGGGTTTTAACATTTATCGACTACAAGTTGTCAACCAAGCCTATTTTCTCCTGGGAAGCTTCCACCTGTGTCTCTTTCACAGTTACAGGGAGTGTATTTTTAGAAAATTGTGGACTTTTATTCAGTTCACCAGACTCCATTACAGCACTGCTAAGGTAACATCTACATTTATAGCTGTCATTAATATTGTATATTTAGCAGCTTTAGTTGCTTTGTATCCTTCATGGGGTAATAAGCTGTAATTAAAGGAGTCAGGGGCTGTATTACAGAAACATTTGCTACCATATGTGTAGCACAAAGATTACTTTGCAAGAGGATCACTGGGAGTGAAAGAAGTTCAAAGTATTTCTTCACATATTCATGACAAAGACATGATAGCACTTGTCATTAAAAAAAAAAAAAAAAAGCAATTCTAACACAAGACCTTGTTCAATTACTGTATCTGAAAATGGCTTAAATTTGATTAGTGTGTGCAGGTAATGGGGACTAGGCAACAGCATAAAACCAGTTCTGTTGATTTATGTCTGAAGTGTCCAGATACATGACCTACAACCAGCAGCTGTAAAAAGCTCTTTGCTTTCGTTTTGGTGCAGAAATCACTCGGACCAAGGGTCATCCCAAAACAAAAGCAATTCAAGCAGCCTATCTGAGAGGAAGATGAGGAAGGAAGGAAGGAAGGAGGCTTATTTCATCTTCTGCACTGCCAATCATTTTTACATCATCCCAGATTATGCAATATACCATAGCAGGGACTGTGAAGCATGAGTTCATCAGGAAAGGGCACATTCATTAGCACTGCAGCAGTGTGTGCTCTCAGATGTCTGAGATAGAAAGGTCACAGCCACAGACTTCACAGCATCACCATCGCGCCTCAGTCTACACCCACTCCTGGTTATCCAGGAAGAGAGGTTAAGTGGTTTCATGTGAAGTCTTTGTTTATCCTGTAGTCATACAAAGAAAAATCCAGATAAATTAAATAGCTTTCTTCCCGAGAATGACAGTTACTATGCAGTAGACATTAAAGTAAAATTCCATGAACTAGTGATCTGATTAATTTTTGGAGTGATGTTTTATAACATGCAATGTCCAACAATATCTAATAACAGTATATACTATATATAACATATATATTATATGTATTATATATACAATATACAAAAACAATCTTAAAGAGAGTACATGAGGCTTTACAATGCATAATGATATGTAATGTCTTTGGTGCTCAAACTCTTGTTCCTTCCTTTGCATCTAAACTATGGTGAGACAAAATGACACGTCATAGGGCACAAGACTTTTTCTCATATAAAAAAAAAGAAACAGCTGTATTGGAATGAAGTAAAATTACAAAGGTAAGGGCAGGATTACTTCAGGTTGGGGGTTGTTTCATGTGGTCACAACCCTTCTTTTCCTTGAATATCTGGATTTATTATGATATTCCAATAATCTTCAGAGAAGTGTTGAAAATCCATTTTTGAAACTGCATTGGTCTTTGCCCTTTAGCTGAATTCCCCACATACATGCACTCACACACACGTGCACACACACTCAACTCTTTTCATTACACACCAAAACGCTTTAGGGGAACTCCAAGTCACAGCACTTCTGAAATTAAACATGTTGGGTGTCTTGTGGAAGACACCTCATGAATTCTTGCAGAACAGATGTGTGATCCCAATTCATGAAACCAGCCAGTTCTGCAAATTGCAGGTTACAAATTAGATACAGCCCTCTTCCTTTATTTTGTTCTGGTTTAAAACAGCTCTCTGAAATCAACCACATCCATGCAATTGTCCCAAAGAGAATTGCTAGATTTAGCTGACAGATGCATAAAGTCTCATGTTGTCACAGAATTCCCCAGTGTCTACTCAGCACCAGATGTCAAAGAATGCAAATCTACAGCTGGGTCTGGTGTTCATTTGTACTCCAAATTCCTTCTCTCACAGCTGTTGTTTTCCATTTCCATGTACATAAAGCTGAATTTTCAGAAGCAGGAGATAGCCCATAGCTCCGTATATTGATGTGAATATACAGGTTCTTTTATTTGCCTGGAAAACACCCTTTTGGGTTGAATAATACTGTATTTGTGAGGGTATATTTGAATATGCTCACACATCAGTACTGAAAAAAATCTAGCTTATCTCTCAAACATAATCTCCAATCTCTTCTCAACAAGTTCTCTGGAAATGGAGTTGTCTTTCCAAGTAGCTGTTTACAGGTACAGAATAGGACTTTCACCCTTGCTTAGGGCTCCTGGGCACCATGAAAATAATAAGCTTGACCACAGTAATACAAAACAAAAGGCTTTTGTTCATGAGGAACTGCAGAGTAGTGTTTCTTCAGTTATCTTGGGGGCATTTGCTGGCCATCCTTTGTGTCCCTCAGCAGAGGAAGCTCTAGTCTGGGACTACAATGGCTATTTTGAAATTTTGTTCACCCTCATGTAGATATTACGAGCCTGCTCAGCTTTTGAAATATTGTCAGTGAGTGCCATTAAAATAATATGTCTGCAAGAGTTGAATTGATGTGAAGTTTTCCTTTCTTTTTCCTATCTAAGTAGGTGAAAAACTTGAAACAGCAGGTAAGAGTGATTACAGCAGTCTACATTTGTTCTCCTGAGCTTCCTGTAAATTAATTCAGAGGTTCAGAATGTCCAAGGTTCATCTCTAGTGACCTCAAGTGTAGTTTAGATTTCATTTTCTTAAACAAAGGTAACATGCACATGGAGACCTTTCCTTTTCACCTACTTGTGTGATGATCTTCAATTCAGTGAATTCTCTATGTACACATACTAATCATAATCTAAGAAAATATTTGGTTTCTTATACCTCTGATTTTCAGCCAGTCAAGAAAGTTGGTTTCACCTAGGGCTGAGGATACATGACTGTGTATAAAAGAGATAAGCTGAAAAGATGAGAGAGGAGAGTACTCAAAACCTAAGTTCCAATTTAAATAAAAAGTCCCAATTGGACAATCATATTTAAATTTCTGCTTTTTAAGGAAAGCATAGCATGCACTTTACCGTAGCAACATGCCTTATATCAGACTGCAGTAGTTTCTCAGAATGTTTATGTTTTTCCAAACTCTTTCTATTGCCTTCAACGAGATGGGGATATTGCAGTCTTGGTTTTATCCCCCTGCATGTTTCAATGCCTGCATTAAATGCAATTCACCTAACATGACTGCTTCCCCAACTTCACCATGACCTGAGCTGGTAAACCCATGCTACGACCAGTAGTCCTGTACAGATTTGTCATCCCGTACCTGTCAATAGCATAGACCTGCCTACTGGAACCACTGCACACTCCTTCAAGTCATGACCTGTTTTGCATGAAGTTACCCCAGCACTTTCTACACCACTGCCATTCAATGCTTCCAGCTCTGGCCCTAGGGCAAGCAGAGCCAGGTTGGGTACCTGCATCTGTCATAGGAATATTCATAGATCTTTACATTGCCAATAAGATTGAAACAGATAAATAAATCTGGCTACAAACTACTGAAAACTTGATTCCAAAAGTTGTATCAGCTGATGCCAGAGTCCTAGTATGGTAATGAAGTGTTTTAACATAACTTGAGTGATAGCTTTGAAACACACAAGTGGAACAGAGATGTAGTGAGAATCCCCAGGTATTTCTGTGTTTATTAACTGGGGCCATTAGACAGAGCAATGGTAATGAAAACGTTAAGTGTTAAAGGGACTTTGGGGAAGTCTAGCAATGTTTATTACTCCTATTATTATACATATATCCACGGTATCTTTTTTTTAGGGTAGATAATAGTAACAATTCAGGAAAGAAGTGATTTAAGATTAAAGAAAGAGTGATGTTTAATGGTTTTACATTAAGCATTAGCAGAGCTACTGACCAATCAGATAAGAGGAAAGGAGGGAGAAAAGTATAAAATTCTTTGTTCGAAGTGATATGACCCAGCACAAATAGCCTTAGTGGCATTTTAAGATCAAATAATCCAAGTATGAGGTACAAGTACTTCAAATCACAAGGGGACTTTTTGACAAGTTGAGCATTGATCCTGCCTAGGATCTAGTGATAGTGTTTGGAGTGAAAGAAACTTTTATTTAATTCTGACTTCTTGACGTTTATCCTGCATACTTTTAAAAGTATCAGCACATTGCATTTAATTATTTATTTGACTTTAAATTCTTTCTAGTGACAATATCCCAATGAAATGCTTATAAAAAAATGTGTTTACCAGGTCATTTTTCAAGTTAGTGACTGTTTTCTTGAAGAAATAGAAAGGAATTACTACCATGGCAAAAGGAAATATTTCTGAAATTGATGAAGAAATACATATTCAGGTGTTTAAAAACAAAAAACAAACCCAAACCACCAAAAACCCCAAAACACAATCTAGCCAGAAATGACACTTAAATATGATAACTCATAAAAGGAATGCTAAAATGGTGAACAATTATTAGAGAAAGAGGAAGTGTTTTCCAAGGTAGGGAAGTCAGGCAGTTTTTCAAATGTCCTGTACCATCAAAAATACATGAGACTGCAAGATGCTGAGAATCAAACTGTGAGAAGTCAGCAGGAAAACCAAGTGCTGATTGTGTCCAGAGTAAAGCACAGAAGATGCATGAGGAGGGGGGAAAAACCTGCCTGAACTGTTGTTTGGAAGGTTTGGGGGAAGTATCGTTCTGAGACAAACAGGCAGGCGGGCAGCAGTTGCATAAAAAAATAACTGTGGGGAAAAGCAATGCCACGGATGAAAATCATTTGGAAAGAGGGTTACAATTTCTTCTCTAGGTTTGCAAAGGTTTTCGTTCACAGAAAGCAAATAAAGGACATTTGTGCAGTAAAAAGCAGTCTGTTAGGGCCTGCCCCTCATGCTACAAACATCACTTCTGTCAGAAGGGAAACATGTTCTCAGCCATCATCATTCTCCAAGAGTCAAAATGTTGCTGGAGATGGACACTGAGCCCACTGAGCCCCAGCAGGGCTGGTGTGAGAAATGGGGCTTGGGCAGGACAGCCAGGCTACAGAGAATAGCCATTCTTGCTCATTCAGAGCTCGTGTGTAAAATCAGATACCTCTGGATTAATTACATTCTATGCTTGCTTCATGTTCATTATCATAGAAATTTATCTCAGAAGCACTGCCTTCTGCCTGGAAAATAAATGTTTCTACTTTGCTTCATTGCCTAATAGCTGGAGAAGTCCATTACCTTGGCAAAATATTTTTTCCATTTACATTGACTCTTAAATATTTTATGATCATTTTTCTTTTTTAGCTTTCACAGTAAACAAAGCAAATGTATGACAGGCACAAGATGTTAAATAGTGACCAATGTATGTAATTTAGCATAGACATTGAATCCTTACCTACTTGCATCCTGACTTTCTATAAATTTACTGTACACTCTACTGCTTCTTTCAATTATTTTCACTTACTTTAGACTGTCAGTTCTTATTTTTGCTACCATTGTCTCCATGATATAAGTCTCTATGATATAAGTACTTCATAGTGGACTTTAGGAGGTACAACTTTTAAATGAAGTAGCTCAGGAACTTGTACCCTAGTCTTTGAAAGGCATTTAATTATTATTTCTCCTCTGTGAAGATTGCTGCAGTGATATATTACCGTAGTACCTCTGCCACTAACTCGCTTTCAGTTACTTTAGACTCAAACTTTGGTTTTATCAGTCTGAAAAAAAAGGTAGAAGATATTTTTAATAATCAAATGTAATACATTCTGTAGTTATGTACATACAAAGTAATAATAAATATAAAAAATATTAGTTAATAAAAATAATAATCCAGCTACGACGGTTGAAAGCAGAGAGCTAGGTGAGACTCTAAGGCACCTCAGGGATGCACTGATTGAAACTTATTTCTACAGCACTGTTTTGCTTTGCCTTCTTTCTGTTTTTGGAAATCACAATGAAAGAATGTCAGTAAGATTACCTGCATTCCCTTGCATGTATCATCTGCACAGAAACACCCAGTAAGTACAGGGAAACTGAGCCAAGACCTCCCTAGCATGGGAGCAGACTTGACTTTCTAGACTGAACAGCTCCAAACTGGGCTATAGGCAACAGGCAGTTTACTTGTTGTGTATGTAAAGCACAATATGCATGCTTGATGCTATGCTGTAAAGGGATGGTCATTTAAATAGCCACAAGTGTTGTGCATTCAATTAACTCATACCCAAATGTTGTAACATTGTAGGAAAAATATGTTTAGGGTTATTATTCTGTAAAATCTTGTAAAACCTGGCTTTGTTTTTTAGTCTGAAGTTGAAAACACTTTGAAGAGACAAAGATTCACAGATTCACAGAATGGGTAAGGCTGGAAGGGACCACAGTGGATAGTCTGGCATCTCAAGCAGGGTCATGACACACATGACATAGGATACCATCCAGATGGTTCGTGAATACCTGCAGTGAGGGAGACCCCGCAAACTCTGCAGGCAATCTGTTCCAGAGTTCCGTCACCTACGCAGTAAAGAAGTTCTTCCTCGTATTCAGATGGAACTTTCTGTATATCAATTTCTGCCCATGTCCTTTTGTCCTGCTTGGCAACTCTGAGAAGAGCCTGGATCCATCCTCTTGACACCTTCGCTTCAGATACATACATTGAAGAGGTTCCCTCTCAGTTGTTTCTTCTTGAGGCTGAATAGGCCCAACTCTCTCAGCCTTTCCTCCTAAGAGAAATACTCGAGTCTCTTAATGCTTTTCATTTGCTGAAATGAAAAAACGTAGGCCCCTTTCATTATATTTTGAATATCAAAGCCTGGAAAACCTCATTCTTTTCCATAAAATCCCTCTCCATCTGGCTGGTATAAAACACACATTAATATTGAACAAAGTGTTTCAGGAACTCTTTCAAGTCTTTTGAAACATTTCACTACAGATTTACTGTGTGTAGGATATATATGACATCAATTTTTAAAGGTCAGGTAATGAAATATTACATTATTGTAACATATTAACTGTACCTACTGACTACCACTGCCTGTACAACACTAGCTAGGCATCACAGAATTAACATTTTTTCTTTGGGAAAAAAAAAAAACAAACCAGGTCTTGAGAATACAGTCTTTTACTAACCTACCTTCTCTGAATCTTTCAACATTTAGAAATTTGGTCTGTTTCCAGGGAGTAGTTACAAAAGAGGTGAGATTTAAGGCTGCCTTCAGATCTAGGTAAATAAGCTTTTGTGTATAGTAAATGAACTACGGGGAGACTGGAACTAGGGAACTTTGGATCAAATCAACTAATAAATTTAGTAAGAAATGGGGACTGGCTGAGGAAAATAAAAAGGTCACAATATTTTAGTTTTGTATTTCTTTTTTTAAATGGAACGTCTTTTTGAAAGAACTTACTAGTTTTCTTTGTACTCTTTAAACAAAACATTTGACATAATTTTTAAAGCACCACTTTTAATTACTATTCTTCATTTTAATAAGGTAACAAAAATTTTTAGTCCAAAATCTTAAAACATCATTTGATCTTTAATAAAAAATAAAACAGTGATCCAAAATGGGCTTCCTAAAAGCCTCAGCAAGTATATATATACATATACATACATACATGTGTGTATATCTATATGTATATACACCATTCATTTAGCTGATTCTCTGAACAGAAATGTCTGGTCTTCAGATGATTTTCTCATAGTGAAGCATAGGGCATATAATCGGCTGAGCTGTAGCTTGCACTGCAATAGGATTTACTTTTTAGAACATTTTTTCAAATATGCTTTATAGATGTATTCATTTGACCTACATTTTACCTAAATCCCTGGGTCTGTTGTCTCCTATTGGCCAGCCCTAGACCTTTATAAATGCTTTGTTAATAGAGAGCACTACTGCTCAAAAATATAATGGGAGGTTAAGTTGTTTGAATGTGGTCCTAGATTTATTGCAATGCCATACACTGAACTTTTAAAGGTATATGTAATATTTAATACAGCACTTAACTTTTTCTTCTTATAGCTTCATATGGTCAGTTTATTTTTTTGCTAAATGAATAGGAGTATTTACAGAACTTTTTTTCTGAGACTGTTTATTAAACCATCATACTGGAGAATTGTACATCATGGGCACACTTACTTCTTAAGTCACAGCAAGAGGCATGACAGCAATGCTATTATGAGAAGGAATACAACATATCCAAAACATATATTCAACAAATTCTACAGAATGCCTTTTTTTGCAAGCCTGGACAGACAGTAATTCTATATTAGAACTTAATTTTCTTTCTATGTGGCAACTTCCCTTATGATTGACTGACTTTGCACCCCAACTAAGATATGATAAATAGCAAACTGAAGCCTCTGAGTGCCAAATGCACCACTATTCTTCCACATCATCCAATGATAATATGACATAAGCGCTCTCCAGGAAGATCTTATTGCAGCCTCTAATACCAAAGTGAGCCTACAAGAGAGCTGGAGAGGGTGTCAAGTAATCTATATCAATTCTCTTGACATATTTCCAAAAAAGTCGATTTGCTAAAGATGGTCTTCAGCTTTTGAAAGTCCTGTCTGTGTCATATCTGAGTCCCAACAGTGCACTTACTTTTTCTATCTGCCTATTTCCAGTTGGTATTCACTGCAACTGAGTTTCTACTAATCCCTTCTGTAACAGTGAAATTACTACAATGGAGGTTTTTAACTTTTCTACTACCTTCATAGCCCAGCTGACAAACCTCAAATGAGTGATGTATGTTCAACACTGACATGCCTATCTTCTATCTTTCACTATAAATATGAGATTCAAACACTCAGTTTAAATCCAGGCAGACACAGGCATGCTTATTAGTACAAAGAAAGAAAAAAATTTCCTATACCTAGATGCACTGAATATTCTTACAAAGATTTTCTAAGAAAAGGTATCTATTTTTAAATCAATTTTTGTCTATCTAGCATATGATTTCTCTTAAACGCTTATTATAAATCTTACACAGCTTAAGATAATTGGAAAATAAAAACATACTAGCCTGCTTCTCAGAAACATAAAAATAAATAAACACTGCATATTGGCCTGAGTTAACATACGAGCACTTCCATCATTCCTCACTGCCGAGTGCATTATCCTCAACGGGATCTTTTCCCTACCTCTGCTGCCTTCCAGTGGCTCTACTGCCTTTCAGCTGTCACCTACTCTTAACAGTATTTGTTCTTTCTTCTGAGGTCTTTGGTATTCCTTTCTTGCTTTACCCTCATCTGCCTTATTTAGTTTATGATGAACATCGAAAGCGTAGGTTACACATTTCTTTCAGCTTGCCATTTTATTTCTTGATTTGAACTGGTTTTCTACAGAGGAAATGGAAAGCAGCTCAGTTTCTGGAATATTTCCAAATGGACAAACATTTCTAAAGTCAAGACATCTCAAATCCTTGATCTATCTGTTAGTCCACACTGTTATTTCTTTGCCATTCTTTGGTACAAAAAGTCTCTTCTTTGACCATCTCTCCAAGAACAATTCCTTATATTATTTCATCTAAAAACCACAGTGCCATTTATCAAAGTGTGATGTGTGGCTGGGAACTTCTTTCAATGCTTTGTTCCACACTTCTGTTTCCTGCATCCACTTGGTAGCAAGCATCTTAACAAGGAAACTCAGCTCTAGATTTTTCTCTTCCTGATACCTGCGTGAATGGTTGTGAATGGTGCTTGATACCAGATACCTGCATGAATGGTTCTTTCAGGCTACAGGTAAAATAAACTTATTGGAGAACAAGCAGGAAATTTTTCACTAACAGAAGCGTATGAACAGCATAACTCTCCTAATGAAAGTCAGAAAGGGTTCATTATGCAGACAATACAAGCTATTAAAGCAGAAAAACAAAATTAGCTCTTATATCATTCAACTGTGCCTGTGCCAAAACAAGAAGTAAATCATTTAAGCTGTGTATAATGCATGAGGTATACAACATCATTGAAAATTGATTTTTTTTAAATTATAAAAGGGAATTTGCACAGGAGTGAGATGTGATTTTAAATTCTTAGCCTAATATCATTGCTAATTTTAATTGCTATTAGAAGAACCTTGTTTTCCTCTAAGGCATTATGTGAAGAATCATTCTAGCCCAAATATGCATGGGAAATGTTTAAGGGCCATTACAGAACAAACAATGAACATGAATGCAAAGCAGTAAACTAGCAAATATCTTGAGCTGTAATGCCAGGACTTGGCTGTTTAGCTATCAAGCAGACATTAACAGATGACAGATAAGTTATTATTCAACGAAGTTGGATGCAAAAAGCATAAATGCATCCAAATGATAATGTAAAATACAATCTAAAATTTGATGAATGGGAAAAATTACACATAACATAAAAACATAATTTCTGTGTAATATTCTTAATTATGAAATATTAACATTTCAGCATGCAAGGTTTTAGCAGCAGTTTGGAATCCAATTTATGAAACTGAGTCCCACACATTTACATATAATTGTGTCAGTGCAAAAAATTCCAGCTGAGAACAGCCTTTGGCATGCAGCGCCTCAGGATGGAAACAGCACAAAGGCCACGATATCCTATGTCTTGCCTAGACACTTTTCTGCTTAGAATGAGAACTGTCCTGTGTAACAATAGCAAGAGTTCTTTTCACCTTACAGGAGGTGACCTTTGCAGGAAGGCAGAAAGGGTCTGTAAAAACACACCCTTTTCCTCTCCCAGCCTCAGGAAAGCCCTGCTCATGGCTAAAATGACATTGGGGAAGGACCAAGACATGGGATTCCAAAAGCAGTCCCTGCCAGAGATACCAGCACATAGATAAAATAGAGTGTTTTGCAATAAATGGGGATTTTAACATATCTGACTAAAATATATGCAAGTACACAAAAAAAGGAAATGTTATATACAAGTAGTATGCAAGTGAATGTGACTCAGTGAAAGAAGTATTACATAGCAAAATCAGAGAGGGATGAGTATTCAACTAAAAAAAATGGAGAGATGCAACCAGAAAGGTATTTAGTAGTGTTGTTGAAGATACAATAGATGCTGGTTTCACTGAAAACAAACAAACAAAAAATATTTCATAAGCAATTATATCTTTTCCATAAGGATAGGAATTGGAATAAACCAATAACCAAATCCAGCATCAAAATCTTGGTCATGGTGACAGCACATACCTTCTTTATACATATCTCCTGTAAAGTGTATTACTAAGTGAGGGAATAAGCAAAAGAAAAAGCATACCGCACACAATCCAACTCTGTAGCCAAGGCATTCCCTAATAAAGACACGTTTGTGCTATTCTGCAATATAAATTCAGAGAATTATTCAAAGTGGACAGATTTTAGGATCATTTCTAAATCAATTACTTACTTGTTAACGCTGTTATGAAGAACACTTTGGACATTACACAGACATTTGCCTAAAACAACACGCAATTTGGGTTTAATAGCAGAGAAGTGTCTGTAGGCAAACAAATATGCAGGCCATGTGTACAACAATTTCACAAAACTAATAACTATATCGAGTTAATTTACAATCAGTTAATTTGAAGCAAAATTATAGTTTAAAATATATCATGAGAAATGTAGGTGCTAGAATTTTCGCTATATGCTCTGTGTTTTAATTGGCAGGAAGAATTCAGTCATAACAATTACATTTCAGTTACAAAGAAAGGAGGTAATGTAAAAGATATAATGACAAGTAAGAACAGAAATCCTGGCACCACAGTTTGGAAAAGAAAAGTGGAAAATGTAAAGTATTAATAATAGTAGTCACAACACTTAATTTCAAAATATTTGAAGGAGTGAGAACAAAACTGTGTATTGGCACTTTTTTTTCATGATTGAGCAACACAAATCTTTTTGCAGATAAAAGGATGGAAAAAATGTTTAATTGAGTTGTGTTAAATAAAATATTCTTAGGTTATAAAAACATCTGATTTATGGGTTTTTTCCCAATATGTTTGTTGTGCATAAATACAGACTGGTAATGGCTGGAAAAAAAGTCTGTATGCCCACTCATTAATTGTGAATAGTTTGCTATCCTTCAGTTATTATTAGATACACTAGACAGCTTCCTTTTTCTTTTTTAGTAATATTGTCCAGGGAAGTTCTGTAAGTCTCATTATGTTAGGTTCACTGCCAATGCTCATGAACAAAGGGGAAAGAAATACAATAAAACCAAAACCACATGTGAATTCCTGGAATGACTTGAAGTCAACGGGTTCCTTGCCATTTGTTTGGGATTCCACCCTGCAATTATAGAAAGGGAGTGTTCTCACTCTTTAAGGCCTTTCTCATTTAGCCATCAGGAGCCCAAGATCAAGGGCAGAAATATAAGGCTCAATTCATAAAAAGATTAGGGCCCAGGATTTACACACTGAATCAAAAAATCATCTACCTGGAGCCTTTCAGCAGCTCCTTGTTCCAGAAAAATCTGAAGTTTACAGCTATCTAAATTTTGCCAACAAAATTTCAGTCTGGAGCACATCTAGAATAATTATGCCCTCAAAGAAAATTCCCAGATGATATAACCTTGCCTTTCTCCTTTGTGAGGTCATATGTGACAGGTGTTCTTAGCCAAAAAAACCCAAACAAACAAACAAAAAAAACAGCACCTTTTTCTTCTCCAAAATTAAGAAAATAAGTACTCTTGTCTTTTGTCCTTACCTTTTAATGTCTTCATACATATATGACACTCAAGGTTAAATCTCAGGATGACTTGAACTACCTCACCCACTTCCCAAGGGAATATATTGTCAGCATGTCTCAAATCAGGTAGAGTGAAATTCTCCAAATTAGTCCTCTTAAACTGTCTCACACTGCGTACAGCAATTCTAGAGGAGTACAGAGACTGGAGAGATCTGAAAAGTCTAAGTCCATTCAATTACTTCACACAGCATGCAAAAGTTTCATCAGAAGAATTTATAAAACCCACACTCGACTCTCCCTGCACTGCCGCCTCCAAAGACAGAACGAGTTTGACTATGACAGTGAGTGTTTTACAAGACTGAATGAGTTGTATTGGATCATTTGATCCTCCGTTTTAGGGATATCTGAGAAAGGGCATCTAATTTCAGCAGGAGAGAGATCGAGAGCCTTAGGTCTTTTAGGGTGTAAGGCTCACTTGAGATTTCTAATTATCATTGTGTATTGACAAGTGGTTCCTATAGACCCCATTCTTTCATGCCTCACCCTCCCTTTCTGTCACTCTTTAGCTCTACATTACTAATCTTCCTGATCAAATGAGATAATAATGCCAGTGTGAAAATGGACTGTTAAAATATTTTCCTAGGAGAGTAGTACTTCTGCAACTTGCATAAATGTTCTTGCATTCATGAAAACATGGAGTTAATGAAGCACTTTTGAACTGAAAATCAGTATTTTCCTTATAAATAAGTCATGCAAAGTCTCTTAACCAATTGCAAAATAAGCAAAAAATGTCAGCTTGCAAACATTTGAATTGATAATTTAAGGTAAAAGTGCTTGCATCTGCTGTCTTCTGAGCACAAAATAAAGCCTTCACTCTCCAAAAGATAATGATTTTTCTTACACAATTCATTTTGTTGTGCATTGGTGTTGCTGAAAGGAAGGAGTTTCCAACTTTCTTCCTTGTGATTTTTCAATTGTTCTAAAAATGTCACACTTTTAAACAAAAATCTCTGTCATCACACCTGAACTTTGTGTCCCATGATTTTATCTCTGACTGTGGCCATCTTGGCTCTTGATCTCTTGTTTCTACATTAATTAAATGGAAAACAATTACTGAGATTAGTCAGTGATCTGGAAAGTTTCCATATAGATATCTGAAAACAGGAGGTTTTTGCCTCTGTTTGGCTCTCACATCTCTTGCTTTGAAGCACAACTGAGATAAATTATTTTCTGTTCTTTGTCCATCGCATAATATTTAGGAGTGCTAAATAATACAGGTACTGTACAGGTACAGGTACAGGTGCTGTAGTATTACCTGTACTGGTACACACAGGCTATTTCAATGGTTACAAGAGCTGCCAGAGCAAAATTTACAGTGAAGAATTTACAGTCAAGAGAGGGAGTTTTTAGAGGGGCATGTAGTGATAGAACAGGAAGTAGTGGTTCTAAACCGAAAGAGAGCGGGTTTAGATTAGATGTTAGGGAGAAATTCTTTACTGTGAGGTTAGTAAGGCACTGGAACAGGTTGCCCAGAGAAGTTAGGGATGGCCCATCCCTGGAAGTGTTCAAGACCAGGTTGGATGGGGTACTGAGCAACCAGGTCTAGTGAAAAGTCTCCCTGACCATGGAAGGGTGTTGGAACTAAATAAGTTTTAAGGTCCCTTCCAACCCAAACCATTCCAAGATCCTATGATTCTGTGATATGGAACAGGAATAAAATATAGACAAAAAAACTCCCAACATCAAAAACACATTCTCAAGCCCACCCTACCTGTGTTGAAATTAGAGGATCTTTTGCTTTCCTGATCAAATAATCCTTTTCAATGCTGCACCTTAAAAAAAACAAACAAAACCACACAATTGTCAGCTATTATTCCATTAAATTATAACTTTAGACAGACTATTCTTTCAAAAAGCAGATAAGAGGGTGGAGATGATTTGTAAGATATAAATACAATACACTCCTTATGTCTACTGTCTTAATTTGGTACACTACCATGTGCCTCATTTAAACACTTCTGAACACTTTCAAGAACTGATGAAAACAAACAGGATATGTTTTTTCAGAAAGCAAAAAGGAAAGGCTGAAAGACTGTATTTCATTATCACCAAACCAGAAGGTGCAAAAGTAGTACAATACAGAAGTCGAAATAGTTGCTGTGATCTAGGTTTCTGAGAAGCAATCTGCATTTACCATACGGCAATGAGTTTAAGTAGATCTTTTTCCTGTGGTGATGACACACACACCGCTCTCCAAAAGTTTTCCTTAGATAACGAAATCCTTTGTTTTATTACCAGGAAACTCAAAGGGATTCAACCACGCAAAACTGAAATTTTAACAAGTTTATCAAAAACTCCATTTGCCTTCTGTACCTTGAAGAGGGGTCTTCTTGTGTCCTGCCTTTGTGACGGCCAACTCAGTGGCCTTCAGAACTGAAGAACTGCACAGTCTTCTGTGAATCCCATGAAATCATACAATCATTGAGTTTAGAAAAGACTTTTAAGATCATTGAATCCAACTGTTAACCCAGTTTGTTAACACTGTCAAGTCCACTGCTAAACCATGTCCCTAAGTGTCACATCTACATATCTTGTAAGTATCTCCAGAGATAGTGACTCAGCCACTTCCCTGGACAGCCTGTTCCAATGCTTGACAAAAATTTTGGTGAAGAAATTTTTCATAATATCCAATCTAAATCTCTTCTGGTGCAACCTGAGGCCATTTCATCTTGTCCTGTCCCTTGTTACTTGGGAGAAGAGATCAACATCCATCTCACTACAGTTGTAGGTCACCCTTTTACACTTTCCCAAGGTAACAGCAAACCAGACAGAATCTGTCTCTAACAGTTTGTTAATATTTTTCAACTTGTACAAGAAAAAGAGAGAAAAGTATTACTGGAAATAAGACAAATCACTAAAGGTTATTACTAGGTAAAAGAGTATTAAATGGCTAGAGTTACCTATTCATGTACATGGCAAGGGACAGGTGCCCACCTTCCTTAATTTTTCAGTATCTTTTACACTGTGAGTATTGCAGATCAAGTGGAGAAAAGGTTGTCATACCACTGATCTATATCTGCACCAGTCCTGTTGATCAATTGTTGAGACAATTTTGATTGTCTCTTCTAACAACGGTGAAAACTTCAGTCAGCTCTATCTTCACCATCACTGTGGATCTACCAGCAGGAAATCTGTCCACCAGGGCAATCAGAGCAGATTGAATTTTTGTCCACCTTTCCTTATGTCTATTACCCCTTAGCACTGTTCAGACGGCATCTTTCTATCAGATGTGCTGTCACTCAGTCCATGAACATAACTCCTGTATTTGCAGGTTTTTTCAGTTCAATGTGTCCTGGAAGACAAAGTCAGAGTCAGTGCAACCCTCTGACAAATTGTCTGAGAAACCCTGATGCAAAATATCAGCTGGGCCTGTATTTAAGTTTGCATGAGAAAATGGCCGTCTTCCAAAGGGAGCTGGACATGATGGCTCATCAAGGAAAATAAGGTCCAGAAATGGAAACAAGGAATAAACAAGACAGAGAGCATGAGAATACCTTTATGTACCCCAAAGCTAATGAAAGCCTTCATCATACCCATGAGGCAAATTCATAATCTACAAGAAAAATCGAAATTTACAAGAAAATCCAAATTTAACTCCTGTTGTCACACATCTCTCTCAAATCAGTTCTTGCAGGACTTTTACAGGATTGCAAAATCCCAGGGCACCCCTGGGGAAGTAGGGCAAACACTGGCAAGCTGTTCTGTCCTACCCTACTACCCCAGCTAGGAGTAGCTAGGGGCTAACTATCCCTCACTTAGACTCTGGCCTTAATTTCTGACAGCGGTTCTCTTTCATCAGTGGTAAGAAAATAATGTATTGTCCTCTAACGACTTATTCCCCCTTTCCACGCCAGAGGGACCTACAAAATGCTATACTAACCTGATTCTTCATCTCTTTTGTTTCCAAATGATAACTCCAGCCCTAAATTCAATATCAATTACATTTAATTAGATATAGCCTCTATTTACAGTAATATCTTTGAGAAATTGCCCTTTCTAAAAATGGGTAGATTTTACATAAGAGGAGAATATACTGTGGTTTTGAAGATTTAGATTTGTGAGGTCTAAATTTACTTCCAACCCTGAACCTAAACTTAATTATTAGACAGAGTCCTTTCTTGTGTCCTCCCTTATATTATATAATAATTTTTGAAAGCTGTAATTTTAAACTAATTATTACTATAAATAAATATTAATCTGTCTGTCTTTGTAAATCATACAAAGTACAAATCCTAATGCAAAATTTAATTACATTAATTAATTGTAGGAAGCCCAGAAGTAAATGAGAACATAAAGCATTGGCCTAACCAACTGTTTTCTTTATTTGCAGCTATCTAGACCCTCTAAAATGAAAACAAAAAAGTTCCTTTTAGTATTAAACCCAAAACTTTAACCCTAGCTCCAATCCTAGTATTAACATCAACACCAATAATGAGCACATCAATGAAAGTGAAAGAAAAGCATATTCCCATAGAGTAACACATAATCTTTATTATTTCCCTAGTCCCTATAATACCCAGTCATAAATTACGAACAGTAAAGTTTAGATTCCCTATTCCTAACACTATCCTGTTTAGGGCAGCTGTGTAAATCTCATCCCTGCAAGACAAGACAGAACATTGGTCATTTCCAAAACCTGCTCATTTCTAACTCTTTGCTAATAATAATATGCAGCAAAACCTGGAATCTCAAGAAGGAATGTGTCAATAGGAGAGAAAACCTCTTAACCTGAAATCTAACCTCAGCCCTAAATTGAAATCAAGTTAGTGCCTTACCCTAATACGTAGTGCATCACCAGCTCATATTTTAGCTACATTTTAACATGGTATGCATCCAAACAACAAAATACAAAGTAGTTGCTTTTGCCAGCGTCTATTATCTCAGATAATGTATTTTAAACTGGAGTCTTGAAAATCTAATTCCAAACTCTATGGCTGATGTTATTTGCAGGGCTAAGACCATAATGAAAGAGTACATCCAGCCTCCTACTGTGTCATACCCTGGTCTCTTCCAAACTCCATTGGACCACCAGGATAAAGACACAGACAAATACCTTAAAGACTTGAATTCCCAAATCCCAGTTATACCTGTATTAATTAAACACATGTAAATATTAAAGAAGAATATAGAGCATTTACCCCTTTTTGCCATATTCTTGATTCTCCACTCCCCTGAGAAAACAAAAAAGCCCTGCAGTTCTCTCTTACACCCCCAAATGACAATTCAAAATGTACCTTGAAGTACAGTGTTAGCTTCCACGCCTAAACAAGTAATGACCCTTTCTAAATTGTCCCCATCTGGACATGTGGGTCCTAAAAGCTTTATTTTCTGACTCTTACACAAACCATACACCACATTTTAATTTTTTTCAGCAGACTGATACGAAGATTGCAAACTCCCAGCAGTTTTGTCTTCACAGATTAGTCCCAGTAGGTTAAGAAAAATTGTCCCTATTAGTCTTAATTCTCCTCCCACCTATACAGGACCTACTGCAACACTACAGAATTCTGAATTTGCAAAAATTCCAAAGTCAACCGCAGTGTTAATCTCACATTATGGCTGGCACTATACCCAACACAAAAACACACATCAAAATATTCCCTTTAGCAAGCATTTGTCCTCTTCCTCGTTCTGGGGAACTTAATATTGGTCATGTTAATATTGGTCAGAACTGGGGAAAATAAAAAAATATAATGTTTCCTTGTTTTATTATTAACTGGAATCCAGTTAAATAGGACTATTAAATATCTCTCTTTGGCCAAGATTTTTCACTCTTTCTAACCCTTGACTGTCCACATTGTCAGCAAGTCACTAGAATGAGCTGGATGGTATAGAAAAACATTTTAAATTAGTACATTTCACAGGGAGGTTGATAACTACTGAAAGCAACTTCTTCAGCTAATGTATCAAGAAATATATGTTAATTTTTTTTTTTTAGTTTTTAAATGTAAGTTACTATAGTGTTCTACAACCTCACAGAATTTCTATGACACAAATTTAAAAGTGTTCTTCACCAAAAATGGTTACAGGGAAGCATGATACAAAAACTACTAGGATTTTAAATTTTGCTATGATTTCAGTTAGTGCCAACCTTCTTAGTTGCATACTTGATGCAAGTTCTCCACCTAGTGGAGTAATTTTTAATGCTCCAAAGGATCTCAGTTCCTTGCATGTCATCATTTTTATTTCTGATTCATTTAAGAAGCAATAACAACAGTTCCTTGCATAATATTTTTTAAATATTTAAGCTATAATAAGTTTTTTCCAAAATTAAACTTCATTTCACACTGTGACTGAAATATTTATAATAACTTTGGAAAACATAAAGATCAGGGCAACTACAAAAGAAAAAACTAGTCACAACAATCTAACTATATCCACAAAACTATTTGAATTTTAAAAAGTCAGATACTTAATTCATCTAGCTTTTGGTAGTTGAGTGAAGTCCTATTTTTAGCAAATCCTATACACTTCACAAATATTAACAATCACATTTAAGAGAAAATTTTAGAGCAGGCAACATGCTGATATAGCATCTACAAAACAAACCTACCTGGATGGTAGAGTAAAAAGTAGCAATTAGAACAGCCCTTCATGGGGCATAGGAAATTCAAACTTATTTGAAGTTCTTACTTGGAGGCTAGGTAGGACTGTAAAATATGTATTCTGGTCTGACCATGTACATGTATGTACAGCATTCAGGAGTTCTGGGGGAAAGGAGAAGGAACATCGCCCTGCAGAAAGTCAAACCAGGTGAACATAATATCCACCCTGCTTAAATGCATGAACCATAATAATTCTCTTCCTTGTGCTTATAAAGAACAGCCTCTTCAGAAAAAAAAAAAAAAAAAAGAAACCCATACAAACTACAACAACAAATCCAAAGAAACCCAAAAGTAAGACGTACTTATACAAAATAGACAGTTCCAGACCTATCAGGACCAAAGCTGGCACCCAACTCCAGTACCTGTAATCAGAGCTGTAGCACACAGCACAGAAAATTGAGTGTTGCTTCAGGCAGGTTGGTCCTGAGCCACTTCAGGAGACAAAGGTCAAAAGAGAGGGTATGAATTTCACCTCCCTTCTTGCTGGCGGCGAGTACACTGGCAAAGCAATTGGTGTAATGCACCATACTCCTTGCATGACACATTACTTAATAATTGCACGGCTGCATTTCAAGTCACCTTCAGTTCACAGTAGTTTTCAGTTGTGACTTGACAGCCAGAGAGGGTTACAGTTATCCTGCACTTCAGATAATGAAGGTATAGATTATAGTTGAGAGCCCACATCAGACAAATGAGGTCACACATCCTGACTCGACACACATCAACATTATAAACTTGGTCTCATGTAACATGAGCATCAAAAAGGTGCCTTGACTTGTTCAGTGCACTTACCAGAACTCAATTTGCCAGTACTGGAGATCACATTGCCTTTTGCTGATGAAGTTCCAGTTTAACCTTTCTCACTGCACCGTCTGACTCCACCACAGCACCAAGCCTTGCAGATACAGGTAGACTCACTTAGGTACCCTGAGCCAGCACACCATCTCACGTGCACACTACGCTGCCTGCACAGCAGCAGCAGGGAGATGTCTCTGCTGCAGGGAAGGGGAAACTGAGACAGCAGCAGGAGGCTAATACTTACCTTGAACAGATCACAAACAAGCAGCAGTGGAGGAAAGAGACTTAACCAAAGTCTTTTCCCATATCCTGATAACACATAGCCTTCAAAAGCAGTGCATTATCCTTCCAAGCAGGAAGATAGTACTTAATCCAGCACAAAAGATTTCTTAATGCTAGGTTAGGCAAAATAAACACATTATCCTGCAGAGTAAGATGCAAGACAAGAAAAGACGGGAGAGTTTCCTTATGATTATGGAACATAATACTGTCTTTTACAGTGCCTGAGTTTCAACTGTGGTGCAAACCTTAGCACATGAGTTTTGTTGTCTTAACTCTTCCTTAGAGAAAAACTAAAATATAGAGCTATGTAACTTGTGGAATTGTGGAGTTATTATTATTTTCTTTTTGTGCTACTGATGTCCCTGGTCTCCCACCAAATTATGACCAGCCAGAAACAAGGAGCATTCACATCAACTTTAGTACACTTATTACTGTGATTCTACTTCATGATACATCACCACAAGCAAATCACTTTTTCTTATTTCTGGAGATCAGAGTGCAGGCTTTAATAGCCCACCAGCTCTTGACTGGATAAAAAGGGTCAAATTACACCAGAGTGCTGTGCAGCCCTTTAGAAGGACCTTGACATGTTGGAGAGATGGACAGAGAAGAGCTGTTTGAAATTCCACAAAGGCAAATGCAGGATCCTGGAAATGGGGAAGAATAGTCCCATGCACCAGTACAGGCTGGGGGCTGATCTGCTGGAAAGCATCTCTGCAGAGAAGGATCTGCAGGTCCTGGTGGAAAACAAAATGTCTGTGAGCTGGCAGTGTGCCCTGGTGGCCCAGAAAGCAAATGAAATCCTGGGGTGCATTAGAAAAAGCATTGCCAGCAGGTCCAAGAAGGTAATCCTGCCCCACTGCTGAGTCCTGTTGAGGAAACATCTGGAGTGCTGTGTCAAGTTCTGGGATCCTCAGTACAAGAGAGACATGGAGCTCCTCTAGTGGGTCCAGTGGAGGGCAATAAAGATGATTAAGGAACTGGAGCATCTTTCTTACGAGGAAAGGTTGAGGGAGCTGGGCCTGATCAGCCTTGAAAAAACTGAGAGGGGATCTCATCAGTGTCTGTAAGTGTCTGAAGGGAAGGTGTCAAGAAGACAGATCCAGGCTATTCTCAGTGGTGCCAAGCAATAGGACAAGAAGCAATGGGCAGAAAATGATGCACAGGATGTTTCACCTGAATACAAAGAAGAGCTTCTTTACTGTGTGGGTGACCAAGCACTGGAACAGGTTCCCCAGAGAAGTTGTGGAGTCTCCCTCACTAGAGATTTCACGAACTGTCTGGACACAATCCTTTTCAATGTGCTCTAGGATGACCTTGCTTGAGAAGGGAGGTTGGACCAGATGACCTGCTGTGGTCTCTTTCAGCCTTATCCATTCTGTAATTCTGTGAAATAGCAGAATCCACCACCAGCTTCCTGACAGCAGCCATAAGGAACACAAGTATATAGCAAAGGCTAGGAGTGGAGCTAACAAGCCTAGAATGACTGCACTAAGAAAGATCCTTACCTCCTCACTGTACACCTTTCATTTGGTTTTCAGTGTATAAAGAGTAAATTTCAGGGCTGCCCGACAGCATGCTCACGTAGTGTGTGTACCCTAAGCCAAACTTCTCGCCTTTGGCGCATTCCAGTTGTCATTTCATGGTTGAAATCGATGAATATTGCATAACAAGGGCTGCCAACTGCTGGCATGCAAATACCTCAAGCACAACGATAAGGGAACATCAGACTTTGTTACTGAGTCAGACATATGAACAATGTGGCTGAAACAGGAGGATAAAATTTATAACGCCTCTTCTCTGTTCTTCTGCCTGGAACATGTCTTCTGGTCTTCAGTTTTAGCTATGCTGGCCTTGAGCCAACATACTGCTTTTCAGTTTTTCTTTTTCAGTATCAATAGTCTACAAATTTCATCTGCTACTCCTGCTTATGCATTACCTTTATTTCTTCCTGAGAATCAATAAATATTACTGTCCTTCAGAGACAGGAAGATAGACTGGATAATGACCTGCTTGCCTGGCTCCCTGCTTGCCAGGTCCTTCCTTGTGACAACAAGGCTTCTGGTAATGAGCAAGAAAACACTTGCAATATTCTTCCAATCTGCTGTCCACAAAGGAGGGACACCACATGCCATACGTTTATATTCAATTTGGTCCTAAATTTTTGTAGCCTAAGTGAAATTAGTTTGCTATCTGAATGAAAACTGGTCTTATGTTCTTTGCTAAAATGCAAATAACCAAAAGGAGAAAAATATATCCTCGGACATTTGAAAAAATACCCTTTATTTAGGAGTATGCCTTGATTTTTATAATGTTCATGTAAGGGTGGCTGAGAACTCTCATGATACTGAGCAGCTCATCATTTCTAAGGATGTAGCTACAAAGCACTACTTCAAGAATAAGAACTACAGTAAGTGAACACCTCTAGGTTGGGGTTTTTTCAAATTCCCTAATGGAAGTGTGTGATGTTTTCAGTACACCACCAATGAAAACTCAGGGAATTAAAATGGAATCTGGGGGCACCATTCAGAGCTCCTATACTGTCAAATTTCATCTTGTTTACCTCCCACTGCTTTGGTGTTAGGATTGTAACACATCTGAAAGTTAAATTATTGTGGGAAGAAATATTCTTTACTCATCGTGGAAAAAAAAAAAGAAGCTAAATTTTTCTGTGAAATTTGTGCAGAAACAAAAACCCTATGAATCAGGAGATGTAAGTGAGGCAAATGGAAGTTTCTAGAAGTGCTTAATACTTGGAAATACTTCTAATAAAGGAAATATTTCAGCATTGTTAACTATAATTAAAACTGTTGCAGTAGCATATGCATTTTACTTTGGAATAAGGTCACAATTATCTATAACTTGCACTATTATCAATATTGGTTCCCTTTTGTATTTTTTGGGGGGGGGTATATTTTTATTTGTGTTTTTTTAAGTTATATTAAATAAGGCTGACATCTGGTTTTAACTTTGGGCTACTTGGTACTAGCACGATAGATTCTCCTTTCTGAATCGTGGCTCATAAAGTGATTCCTTAAAAAAGAAGCACGCTATGAGAAGAACACAGAACACAGCTCACTGTTAGAAAATATATATTCATATATCTACAGCTGAAGGCAATTTTCTGCAGATTGCCACCATGCAGCCACAGGAAGAGAGAGAACATTTCTTCATTATACTATCATTATAGTTAGGGTTATACTGGACACAGAATAAGTATCCCTTGGGATTGGACAGTGATTTCTGAATTCTTTTTTTTTTTCCTAAATATGATAACTGCAAAACATTTTAAGTAGCTGTTGTTCTTTTTTTATCTAGCATACATGGACAAAATCTGTCCTATTGTTTTTTTATAGATCGACCATTTACTTCAGAAATTCTAAAATGCCTTTTACAGACAGACATTTTTTGTTGGCGAGTATTATATTCAGAGTTATTGTGGATATCATCAGAGACATGCAGTCTATTTATATGTTTATGACTTGGTCCTATCCTCTATAATCCTTAACTCAAGATTTGCAAGGAAAGTTTTAGAAAAATGGAAGTTTCAGCTTTTATCAGATAGTACCACAGATTCATCACTTGCTTATTACCTGCTAAAATAAAGCCCAAGACACAAATAGGTTGATTTCATACTACCCAAATTAAAAGTTGTGGCTCTTTATATAATTCACAAAGCAAGACAGGTTAAACAGCTACTGAAGGAGCTGTCTGATTTGCTTTCTGAAGATGTCTGGTTTTCTCCATTGACAAGAGAGGAAAGTTAGAAGGGCTGATGGCTAAATCTACTAAGAAAGAGTTGGATGTTTCTGGGAAGATTTTGATGTAAAATAGGATAGCCCCAAGGAAAAGATTAGTTCAGTTGGTTAGAGCATGGTGCTAATAATACCAGGGTTGTAGGCCCAATCTCTGTACGGGCCACTCACTTAAGAGTTAGACTAGATGATCCTTGTGGGTCCCTTACAAATCAGAATATTCTGTGAAATTTCTGTGAAAGTAACTAAGTTAAAATTTGAATTTTGTTATTGGGGCAGCAACAGCTAAACATTTTCATTTTCAGGGAGCATCTTTCTTATGAAAACAGCAATGTAAGGCTTAGTTGGGCGAGGGGGTGGATGCTATTGTCATGACGTTAAGATTGTGATATGCAGATTTTTGGAATGTTCTTTCCATTCACAGTTGTAGTCTTACAGTTAAGCAAAATGGATTGCCATCCTGCCCTTTGAATTGGCCCTTCAAATCCTTGTGTTTTCCTGCCTCCCTAAGATAGCAAGGGATTAGGGGTGACTGACAGCAGAAAAAAATTATGCCGCCACATATATGTTAATCTTGCCATCTTTTCTGCAGGATTTGGAAGGAAAGGGATATTTATAACTGTTCCTTTGTCTTGCTTTTGGACTAGCCACTGATTTCCCAGCTCCCTAGAAACATTTCTAAAGGTCTGGGACAGAAAAATAATTCTTTCGAGACAACTAATCTCTCCATTCATGTCATTCATATGAAAGCAATTCTGTACCCTTCATATTGGCCAGAATATTTGGACTTGCGTCTCAAACCAGGAAAAGACTGGAAGACTCTGATAAACATTTCCTTTATCACAGTCTTAACTAACCCAATTTAATGTAACATTTGAAATTAAATCAGTATACTTTTGCATCTTGGCAAACTTGGGTCAGCAGCCTTTTTCTGGCTAGTATGAAAAGGGTTTTTTTTGTCCACAAACACAACCAAGGTCTTATCTAAAGGCCTCCTTAACTGAGAGAAGCTCAGGATCTTGGTTTGTATAATCTGGGTAAAAAACTGTTATTAATTTAAAGATGTAAACTTGGTTTATAGAAAGTGAGATGCAGTGGGGTTTTTTTAATAAAAATTTAAAGCCTATTCATGTCTCAAAAAATATTCCAAATCCCCTATAAAATTTGTTCTACATCTTGTATTTTCAGCTTTGTTAGATCCCACTTTTCCAGAGTTTAGCCTCAGAATGCCGTTGCCTCTGAATCTGAAATAGACCCTTATCTTTGCCCATTCAACCTCACGATAGGTACCAAATAGGAAAAGTAATTTGCTACATGTCCCTAACCACCATCATTTGTTATTACTGCTTTTGGACATGGCCATACTGGATACCATGACAACATAATCTGGAGAAGAATGACAGGACTTAGAGGGAACATAAATGAATGCACTTTGTTCACTTACAGCTAAGTATGATCACTTCAATTTTTCACTTTATTAATATTTTACATACATAAAGACCCTTTTGTCCTAATGGATTCCAAAGCAAACCATTAAAAAAGGAATAGCAGTGATTTAGAGATTACTCTCCATAATTGGATTATATGTTTCTTCCTTCTGTGTTAAATTACTCCAGCAATTCAGCCTACAAATGACCAAAGTCTCTGATTGCTCAGTTGAGAAACAGTCTTTTCTTTGAGCAACAGACTTGTAATTGTAGCACAGAATTTGTCAAAAGATCCATTCTATACTCTGATGAATTAAACTCATAAAAGATGCAAGAACACATTTGTGCTGCTGATAGTGACAGCACTAGCTCTGCAGATGTCACTGTTGCTGTCACTTTGCCCCACATAATTCGGTCAGTCTTGGGTATCTTTCCAGAAACTAGCACAAAGCCTGATTCAGTCCTTCCCTTTAAAACACGGCCTTTATAGTACATGGAATTATAGCAAGCAGGAAAAGGAGCATGCCATTTGAAGAGCAATTTCTAATGAATTTATATTTTCAACATCTGAACTGGAGTTTCAGCAAACCACTGATCTTTAATTTGGCCCTTTGAGGCCAAGTGCCTCTAGGTCCCTGGCCAGTAGGTTCGGTGTGAAGAACTGACAGGTGCAGAACAATGGGTTTTGAAAGATCAATATTCAATTATATTTTAAAGGTTCCATGTAAGAGGCTAGTGGGATAGCCACAGCTCCTCTCAGCATCCTTCTGGACCAGTTGTGTGACTGTGGGATAAACAGTTCACAGTGCACAGGGTGAAGAACTGGCTGAAAGGCAGAGCACAAAGGGTTGTAGTGAATGGAGCTAAACCTGGCTGTCCTGAGGGCTCTGTTTTAGGGCCAGTTCTGTCCAATACATTTATCAATGACCTGCAGGCAGGAGTTGAATGCACCATTAGCAAGTTTAGTGATGATACCAAACTGGGACATGTTGCTGACTCTCTTGGGGGTCAAGAGGCCTTGAAGAGATTGGAGCATTGGGCAGTGATTTATGGGATGAAATTTAACAAGTTGAAATGCTGGATTTTGCACCTTGAACAGGAGCTCAACAGGAGCCAGCAGTGTATGTGCTCTGGCAGACAAGAAGGTAAACCCCATTCTGGGGTGCATCAAACATAGCATCACCAGCCAGTCAAAAGAGGTGATTATCCTGCTGTGTTCAGTGCTGGTGTGGCCTCTCCTTGAGTGCTGTGTGCTGTTCTGAGCCTCACAGTTTATGAAGGATGCAAAGGTCCTTGAATGCATCCAGAGGCTGGCAGCAAAGCTGGTGGGAGGACTGGAAGGCACATCCTCACATCTTGTGAGGAGCAGCTGAGGACTTTGGACTAGAGAGAAGGAGGCTGAGGGATGTCTCTCTCTAGTTTCCTGAAGAGGGGAGGTAGAGAGGGAGGTGCTGATCTCTTCTTTCTGGTATCCAGTGACAGGATGTATATGAACGGTTCAAAGCTGTGCCAGGGGAGGTTTTAGACTAAACATTGGGAAATATTTCTTTACTGACAGGGTGATCCTTCCTAGAGAGGTGGTCAGGGCCCCAAGCCAGTCAGTGTGTAAGAGACATTTGGACAATGCCCTTAACAACATGCTTTAACTTTTGGTCAGCTCTGAATTGTTCAGACCGTTGGACTAGGTGATCATTGTAGGTCACTTCCAACCAAATCATACTTACAAACATTCTATTTCATTCAGGATTTGAACAGAAAGAAATAGATAAAAAGGAGTAGCACAGAATTGTAGCAGTCCTGGTTTATTTGTTTTTTGGAAACTTGACAGGTGCGACAGGTATCCATGCAACTATGTTATCAGGGTTTTTACATGCTAATGAAACTCTAAAGTTGCCTCTTGTAACATTTAAGAGGGCTGGCAGGAGAAGCTGAACTATTAAGTCTCATTTACCTAATGCAGATTGCTCCAGGAGAAGTTACTGTGAAAGATTTAGGTTGTCATAAGTATAATTTAATGAATAATTGAAAGATTTTTGCATTGAAATAGGAGAACTCTTACATCAGCTAACGAAAGAATACTTCAGAGAAGTCTGAGTATTATTTGAGGGGAAATAGCATAGAAGTACAGCAAAAATCCATTCTCACAGAATCAAATATTAAATTACTTAAAGAAGAGCTAGAAACTGGAATTAACTACAGCAGGAGGAAAAAAAAGAGAAGAGAGAATTCAGAAACTAAAGTTGACCTACTGTTCCAAGACAGCACAAAGGAAATTATGTGCCACTAGAAAACCTGTTGTTAGCAACCAAAACCAGAACAAAGAAATTAAACCAGTATAAAATCACAGCTCTCTGTAAACAGACAAATAAATCAGATTTAACTAGTTTGGTTAAATAATAAAAACACAATGAAAGTTGGATTTGGCCAGGGTATCCTGGATAACTGTGAAAGGAGCATGGCCTGAGATACAGGATTAGCGAGTAGTATCATCCAAAATGCCATCCAAAAGAATATCACTTGAACAGACACAAAGCAGGAAACACTGCTATCCAAAATACTGTGAATAAATTAAGATTACTAACCTAGTTGGAAAGATAAAAGATGAGGGATATTGAAACACATGGGCAGATGACAGGCCCTAGAAATTTTGGAGGATAAAGAAACAGTGTGCCTGACTGTCAGTGGGCATAAATATATTAGAAAATATAGAGAGAAATTTTATTTTAGTTAAGCACAAAGGCTACTGAGTAAGTAATTAATTGTCCCCAACTGGACTTGACACTTGGATCAATCGCTTCAACGTTGCTGAAATTATAAACATCGGGCAGTAAAGTACAGCAAGTAACTGTGGCTGCAGTTCACTAGTGTAGTATCAAAACTGAGCTTGCTAAGAGTGTGGAACATGTTCTTCATCAGTCCAGCACTTGTGGACATCATTACATTCTGATAATTTAGGCAGACTGAAAAGGAAAAAGTAGTGTCTCCCTAGAGAAAGTGCCTACTGTGGCAGGTTGGACTCATGGACACGGTTATTGAAAATTTAACAGCAATATTTTGGAGGAATGCTACTGCTCAGTGACTGAAGAACAGAAAATTAAATATACTAACCTAAGTGTTTAAATTACTATATTGGTGTTATTTTTAAAAAGGCAATACTGTTGGTAAGGTTACAGATACGAAATAGTAGTGGACACTTAGCATGTATAGGTGGAATCTATCTAGAAAAAAGAAAGCATTTGTGTCTTGGATTAGTCAACACAGAGAACAGCTGCTTTGAATCAGCAGCATGCCACTTATTGGAGACATACGGGAAAATAGTTTACAAACTATTCAAAGGAGAGTATTCCAACATCTTTGGAGGTTTAAAGTGGATCCCTAGTCTTCATGTGAAAAATGTGACCACTAATCTGTAGAGGAGACCTACTAATGTCTTACCTAATACTCCAAATGATCAAGGAAAATAAAAAAAAATTACAAAGTACACCAAAACTGGGCTCTGAGAAACTGCAGAAAAACATACTGGCATATGATAGATGTCTCAAATCCAAGCTTGCAGCAGGTGAAACTTGCTACTCAACTTTAGACCCAGAAAAAGCCCACCATTAAGGGTTAATAGATGAAGAAAGCACTGTGTTCTGGAGGCACAAATGTCTTGTTTGGCATAGTAATTATACACGAAGATTCTAACAGTAGATAAAAATATCATGCATGACTACAAGATGAGATATTTATTTCAACGTGGAACAGCCTTATTGTTGTCCTGTCATTACTGAAGATTACATGGTGAGTGTATGAAAATGTTACAGACAATACAAGAATATCAAATGCATCTGGAATTTGTTTAGTCTTCAAAGAAATCTCTGCTTAACTGAAACTGGCTTAAAATCCATCCTCAAGTAAGGGATTTGAGATTTATTGGTATAGTATTGGTGCAAGTGGTTAAACTTTCTCATATGCTTTCAAAATTATATTTGAAACTTTTCTTAAATACCAATATGTACAAAAACATTAAAGGAAGGAAAGGAGGGCAAGAAAGGTCAATATAAAGGCAGTTACCTGTACTCAGAAGCTTCAACTTTAAATCAGCTAACTTGATTACAAGTTGCAGTTAATCCACCCCCAGTCAAAATATCATTGCTAACCTGGCCCCAAAAAAGAGACTTGATCATTCCAGCTAGGGAATCCCAGTAGATGATGCTTACAGAAGCATGGACTTTCTACTGAGTTATGTAGTTTCAGTTGACTACGTATCTAACATGACTGCATTGCCCTCGTTATGATGATATCTGAGGTCTTCTTAATCTTGGCAATATTTGAGTAATTCAAGAAGGCACTAAACATTATTTTTATGAAGGCAGCAATAAATCTGGTAGAGCAGTAAATTCCAGTCACAAGCTGATGCCCCAGGTCTTCAGTCAACTTTCCATGATTTGGCCTATGTAAATTTAAATTCTCTGTCCTAAAAATACCATAATTCCACTTTTAGATGAAGTTTTGGAGAGAGAGAAGCTGGCAGCAATAAGATTCTTTGCTGTTTTTACATTATTTAACCAAGAAGATGTGACTAGGGCCATGGCAAGTGACCCTGACACTTCTTTCTGTATAATAAAAGCAAATTTTGTGAAGTAGGCCTCTCAATGAACATAGAATATTGCAAATGAAACACTGACTTCAATAACCTACGCTAGCCTAAATGGTTTATTTTGACAGTCACTCAAGAAAGTGATGTTTCAGCCATGACTGCTGACCTTGCTGAAAGTTTCTTCCAAATAAATCAAAGAAAACTCTCCAAATATCTAGAAGAAATGCAATATCAAAACAGCGTGCTTCAGAATAACTGTCAACATGTATGACTAAATTAAATTAACCTGAACCAAAGATTAAACGTCCTTTGTCTTAAATGCGTAATGGTCCTTGTATTTATTGAGATAACAGCGCTGAGATAACCTTGATAATTTCTGTGGATTTGAGGAGGAGGACACAAGCATATGGTTCCTTAAAATCAGTCGTCAGCAGTCAGTGTTGGTGCAAGGAAACAATGAAAACCAGTGTCATGTTAAATGAAGCAACAATAGTTTCAGTTTTAAGATTTAATATCAGACGTATTGTCGATTTTAACTGTAAATCATGTTCTATGTTCTGAAGTACCAGATCACCAGAGTTATTTATCTGTGGTAATGTTACGGAGGTTGCTACATCGTCTGTCTCAGAATTTCTTTTTGTCATTAGTAAGAACATCCAAAGTCTGAAATGGTAGCCTGTAGGGAACAATTGCAGTGCAGTTAGGTTTTAAAAGACAATCCTGTTATTCAGATCACTTTCATGGGCAATAAAATAATTACAGTAAAGCAGGAATAAGCTCCACTGAAGACTAAACAACAGTGGTTACTGTAGCTGCTATTTACAGAGGGAAAGTCTGAAAAGATTTTATGTAGTTATTTTTATACATATAATCATCTCAAACATTCAGGCTTCCTCAAGGGAGTTGGAGTTGCACTGCTTAGCCCTGAATTAGTCATATAAATCTAAACTATCTATTTTTTGTCTCTTTTAATTCAAATTCCTGGCAGTATAACTGTGAGACTATATGTGTGCTTCTATATACACCTTTTTAAAATTATATAACTGAAAATAGAAGACACTGCAAATTGGAGAAAACAATACCTAGAGCAGGCTGCTAGTTGGAAGACAGTCATTGTTGGTTAGTATTTGCAAAGCCAAGTCTTATTTTTTTACCTTGATGTTCACAGATACATTTATTGCTATTTAAATTCTCAGCAAATCCTCCTTTCCAGCTCCAGTATCACTTAACACACCAGGAAAAGTACATGAGTCAAAATGCATCTTCAGGGAAGTGTTATACTGCCCTGAATAGTTGACTGTTCCAACATTTAAAATCTATGGTTCTGTCATTACAGAAAACATGTAAGCCTTCAGGATCTGTGAAGTTTTGAGGGTAAATTCAGTCAACTGAAAAATTGAGCTATTAGTAAATTTTCTGTCATTTCTTTCCTTTGTTTCTCACTGGATGCTGCTACATGTAAACTACTCCATAGCCTATTTTTAACCTTCCTTGAGTAACTGCAGCTCTAGGAAATGCTTGCATGCTATTGCAATCCATTGAGTTACAGGAGCTAAATTATTCAGTGAAGGATCTTTTCCATATTCAAATCTTGTCAAAGACTGCTACTTAGAGGAAGATTCTCTAGAACAGACCTTTGCATTCTGGTTTCAGTTGCTCCTTTTTCTTGTGGTCTAGCAACTCTAGCAATTTCTTAGTTACTTAAGTGACTCTTACAGTCTCCTTACTTTCTTATTTTGCACTTCTCAGTCATAACAAAAAGCATTGCATCAAGCTTCCATTCCCCTTCCACAGTTCTGTCTTGAGGTAAAAAGACTGAGAAACTCTCAATGGCCTTCTTCCACCACTGGAAGAAGGCTCTGGAGAATTCACTTCCCCTTTTATCCAGCACTTCCACAAGTTAGCCTTCTCTCATGAGGGATTATGTTTGCCCTTGTACTACCTTCCTTTCAGCAATAGTTCCCTAGTCAAACTCAGATGTAAAGACCATTATTGTTTGGCAAAGATTTTAAACTGTTCAACTCAAGTCTAAACTCGGGTGTTGTTTCAGTATCTGGGGAAATCTGCTGGGATCTTAGGAGCTTATCTGATTTACTTTAACAGATACAGATTCTTAGTCAATAGGCTAACTTCAAGACATGCTAAATACACTCTGAGCTGTGTGCACCAGCTGTAACTGAAATCTAAAGGCCTTGGGCTGATGCTCCTTGGTTGCTCTTTAAGGCATTTCATTCACAATGTACATCTGTTTTCTGCAACATACTCTCCATGATGTTGTTTGTTTTTGTTGCATCACCTACTATTTCCTCCATGAAAAAGCAGAAGTAAGTATTGTATAAATATTCTATATTGTAGAAAGTACTGAAAATGCCTGTAGGGACAGGATACAGGAAAATACAGAAAAATGGGTATTTTCAAAAGGGCGGGATAAGGAATGTGGCGGTTTTTTGACAGAAAAAAAGATTTTCTCATAAATAAAGAAGATAATACACAGGACAAAATTGGTTTGGGGATTCTTTACTGCAAACAATTGTGTGTGTATATATATATATATATATATATATATATATATGTATGTGTATAAAACATGTTGTCCAGAGAAGTTGTGGACTCCCCATCCCTGAAGGTGTTCAAGGAAGGCCAGGTTGGATGGGACTTTGAGCAATCTGATCTAGTGGAAGGTGTCCTTGCCGTAGTAGGGGTATTGGAACCAGATGATCTTTAAGGTCCCTTCCAATCTAGACCATTCTAAATTTCATATTTGAAATTTCCTAGAAAGCATGGCTGCTGTTTCAACAGTAACATCCAGTACTTCATGTATATAACTTGAAGGAAGTTTGGGGAACAATGAATGTATTCCCTTTTTGTCAGTTTTAAAGACAATAAACTCCTGAAATAATGCTATTATTCCCAGCTATTCATGATATATAACATGTACATTTCAGAAATTTTTTAATGCCACAGAAATATATCTTCTGTATCTTCCAGTCTGTGGCAATATGTCAGTCAAAAGTGCTTTGAATGCTCTTTATCACATTTTTTTTCTCATTTACCCTGAATATAAACCAGTATAAACAGAGTCACAGCTTTCTTTGGATTAATATAATTTCTGTTTATCAAATGACAATAATCATAGTAATTTGTTACAAAAAAACCCCCTATATTAGGCAACGTATTTTTTCCCTTGCAGAACTGCACTAATGAGACTTAAATTTGTAATTCCACTTTTTTCCCATTCAACAGACAAAAATAACAGAATTTCAGTTCGGATGGAAGCAACTACTTTAAAATAAGGCTCAGCAAAGTACTATTTCTTATTGCGTGGTTTGTCAGTTCAAATCTACTTTTCTCTAAAATTCAGCTAGATTACATGCATTACTAAGCATGTGTTAGACCTTTGTATTTCTCTTTGACAGAAAAGACAGAGCCTAACTTCTATACACAAAAATGTATGGAATTTACTCACCTCAGAACATAAGGTCAAACATCTGCTTACTGCAAGTCTGGTATTTAAACTTATTTGATTTTTATCTGAGGTGTAGGGTAAAATGTTTGCCTGTTCTAAGGGACAGTTGTAAACTTAGTGCTTGTAAAGCTGAACTACTGAACTATTCCAAACAATGGGACAATTCCATGTTCTAAATTGACTTACATAAAATAAAATAAATATTGCCTGTTGTCATTGCAGAAAAAAAATTAAATAAGGAAGTACATACAGATAAAATCTTCAGTGTTTTTTCATCAATTAAATGTTAATTTTTGACAGAAAAATCAACTTGTTAAGATGAAACCTGAAAGAACAAGCCATGGAGTGGATGGAATGTTCAGCAAGCCATCTAGTTTATGCTCCAAAAGATCCCAATTGCAATTTTTCTTTCCAGTAAAAGTCAAAAGACAAGAACGCTTAATTCAGACAAATGAGGGATGAATTTTTTGGGACATGTTAACAAGACTATGAATCTCTGTATGGCCCCTTCATGTAGGAAACTGGCTGATTTGTATAATTGATCGGTACTTATCTTTACTTTCTCTTCTTTCTTTCAATGTCCACTGTAATTAGCATATTTTTTTCCAAGCAGCTGTTTTTGTTTTATACATGACGTTGTACTACTTAAACTGAATGTTTCATCATTTTATACATTTTCATTGGACATAAATATTATAAGCTTCACTAGCTCTTCTCTGTGTTTTGCTTCAACTGACACTATACTAGAGGAACTATACATTTTCATTGCTCTCACCTGAGGGAATTGTTTCAACACTCTGATTTGAGTCATCATGACACAAAGATTTTTGATCTCTGCTTAGTCTAACTCATGTGAATTACAGAATCACAGAATTAACTAGGTTGGAAAAGACCTTTGAGATCATCAAGTCCAACCTATTGTCTAACACCATTTCATCAACTAAGCCATGGCACTAAGTGCCACATGCAGTCTTTTTTTTAAACACTTCCAGGGATGGTGACTCCATCACCTCTGTGGGCAGCCCATTCGAATGGCAAATCACTCTTTCTGTGAAGAATTTTTTCCTGACATCCAGCCTAAAATTCCCCTGGTGCAGCTTGAGACTGTGTCCTCTTGTTCTGTCACTGCCTGCCTGGGAGAAGAGACTGACCCCCACCTGGCTACAACTTCCTTTCAGGCAGTTGCAGAGAACGATAAGGTCTCCCCTGAGCCTCCTTTACTCAAGGCTAAACAGCCCCAGCTCCCTCAGCCACCCTTCACAGGGCTTGTGCTCCAGACATCTCGTCAGCCTTGCTGCCCTTCTCTGGACATGTTTGAGCATCTCAACATCTGTCTTAAATTGAGCGGCCCAGAACTGGACGCAATATTCAAAGTGCAGCCTAACCAGCGCTGAGTACAGGGGAAGAATCACTTCCCCAGTCCTGCTGGCCACTCTATTCCTGATACAGGCCAGGATCCCATTGTCCTTCTTGGCCACCTGGGCACACTGCTGGCTCATGATCAGCCGGCTGTCGACCAGTACCCTCAGGATTAGATTAGATTAATTAGATTAGTGCTGCCATACCTTTCTGGGAAGGTTGGCTGTTTCATTTCTTTCTGTGACAAGTTGCATTCCTCACACATGGCAGAGTTTTATTGCGTACCTTCAACATTTTAAGTCTGATGCACCATGGGAGTGCCCCATTTACTGACTAGCTAAAGACTGATTAACTCTACGTTACACAGGGTATATGTAGGGAAATGCCAGTGAATGTTTCATTTCCCTACAGGTACACACAAGAGAGAGGATGAGAGGATAGCTATGGCCCGACTGCTAATGCAGAAAAAATTTATGAAGTATGGTCATGGCCACACTTTTTTGTCAGGGGCAGCTCCGCTTTTCCCCATCACATGGCTGGGCTCATGTGCATGGCAAGAACTATTGAAAATTTCCACATAACTGTTGATCATGGAAAAATTAATTTGGGCTCTTCTCTCTGTGCTCCTCTGTTGTCTCTGCCAAAGAAAACTACAAGTAGTACAAGGAGCAGCCTCACAGTCCCTACAGACATAAGATAGGGGTCCACTGTTTTATGGCCTTAGTCAGTTGTCAAATGGCTGATGATTTTCCAAAAGGAGGAAGTTTGGGTTTTATTTCTGAAACATTAGCTTACTTTTCAATGATCTGTGGACAACTCTATGCTCATATTTACTAAAGTACTATATACTGTGCATTTTTTTCCTACAGCACCAAGAATTTCTGCAAAGCTGGTCATCTTACCTTTTGAAAGCACGGGAAGCAAACACCATGACTGAAATTGTTATGCAGAAAGCCATTTTGTCAATTTTCACATAATCTTTCATGACATAATATAAATTAAGATCATTTTGAAGAAAGTGAATAAAAGAGGATTGAGTAATATAGCAGAGGGAAAAAAGATACATAGGAACAGACCTTGGAGAAGAGGGCTGTCAACATGCCACAGAGTAAGCTTTATAGTGATGAGGGTTTGGCACTACGACAAACTGCAAGCATTTTCTACACCAAGTAAATATGATGACATGAAGGTTGTGACAACTGAAGAAGCTTTACTGTTAAAAAAGATGGAATTACAGTAGATAGTGATATAACTTGAATATAAGTTTTAGCAGACAACCTTAAATCAAGATGTGCTACAACTCTTCTTTCCATTTGTGAACTAGAAATAAAGAATTGAAAAATTCCTTTTTTAAGTAGTATAAGAGTAAACTATAGAACCATAAGAGACTGTTAGCCTAAGAGAAATCTCTGGAAAATAAACTAGACCTTGAAGTCAGGAAAATTGCTTTCTTCCTACTGTTATTGCCATGAAAACTAAGACAGAATCCTTGACACCCAAACCTTTGCACTCCTTTACAGCTCATGATCAGAGCAACAAGGTATTCTCAAGAAGATGTAGGAATGGAACACCTAATAATTCACCATCTCAAACAAATGCACTGATGACTGATGGCTGGCAGGAATGTTGCTATATTGCCATTCATTCATTCCCTTGGGGTTTTTGCCACTCTAGGAGGTGCTATTTACCTCTCTTAGCCAGTGTATGAATACGATTTAAGAGAAAAAAAATTAACCTTTTCGCACCTTCTGATCTATGGAATTGGACTCCCTAGCTTACAATGTAAGGCTACAATGGCACAGCTCATGTAGACAATAATAGCTAGGGTCTGACCTTCACAGTCTGAAGAAAAGTGCTGAAATAACCTTAGGATGGCTAAAGTTCCAAAAAGTACTCAATCAAATGAAGGAAAATGCATGCAGAAGCACGTGCTGCCCTTTACATCAAAAATGGCTAAATATCAAAGGAGACTGCACATGTATTTTTTTAAGTAAAACTTCTAATTCAAAAACTTTAAAATTAAGCTTATTTAGTGGAATGCACAATGAAGAAGTAATTAAAGGTGGAATAAACCTCTAATTTCATGCTATTTTTCTCTGTTAAATTTTAAGCAAATTTTAACTATGGTCTAACTACAAGCTTTTTTTTTTTTTAAATACCCGACATTGCTTTTATACCTTTTAGACAAAAATGTAGGGTAGGTTATCTGTTAATATCTCCGTGGAAACAGATAGTTTCTGTGACACTGTCTCAAAGATTTCCTCAGCTTCAATCGTTTAGCAATCCTGCCAACTTGCAGAGTCTTAGACAGTTCCTTACTTTCTACAACCACTAAAAACCACCGAAAAAGGAAAAAAAAAACCACATTACTATGATAGAGAAGAAGGAAAACAGTTTTAAGAGCTTATTTTTAACCCTTTCAGAACAAAATATTTGTTTTAGGAAAAAATGTAACCAAGCCTGCCTACACCTATTCCTTTTTAAACAAACCAGTTTCCTTAAGTGTGTCACTTCTTACTATGAGTAAACAGGAAGTTTTTGTAATTTTCACTTCCTGTGAGCCTGTGCAGTAAATTTAGTTTCCACTTGCTCTTTATCAAACCATTGTCAAAACACTTTTTAAAAGACATCTAAAGAAAATCAAGAAAAACTCAGTCTCTAAAGTAAAAAAAAATATTGAAAATTTACCTTGATGTTAAAGTCAACTTCTGCATGGGTCTCTGACTTTGTGTAGCACTACTACTTCATGTTTTTGTGAATCTTGTTACACAAGCAGATATTTTCTAATGCTTTTGAGAATAGAATAGAATAAAATAAAATTTAAAAAAGTCAACATATCTTTTCAGTTAGTTTGTCAGCTATTTGAAAGGTTATTTCAAGGATCCTATTGTTTTCCTTGTTTTTATGGGAAAAGTATATTAAAATTTATCATATGCTGTCTTATCACACTGTTTATTTTTATGTCAAGGCAGTGAAAAACAAGGTTATTGGCAAGGAAGAACAGGGTGCAATGATAACAGTGGCAAAGGCCATTAGTAAGTAAACAGGAATAAAGCAGAAGTCATGTAAATATTATTTCCATGGGTGCAAAACCTAAAATGTGAATACAGCTGGGAACCTGAAGAACTACACTTTACTTTTTGTTGCACTGGCTTGAAAATATAATCTCAAATTTATATTTTGAAAACATAAAATACTATTAGAACTGAATTTTTCATTTCCATAAATTATATATCAATGTATTTGAACTGTAATAAAACATTCAATTATTATAGTGACTGGAGAAATGTGGTATCTTATATTTAACATTTAGCTAAGAGCATTTAACTAACTACATTATTCTAAAGAAAGGTTTTTAAAAAGAAACTAATCTCCAAACTTCTTTTTTCCCCCACCAGATTGAAAGTAACAACATAACTTAGCTTGGGTCTTTTAAAAGCATACAAATTGGCATTAGTGAAATTGGTGTATTTCTGAAAGTAAAACAGAAGCTACAGAAGAGAGTGGAGAACCAGCCTCTGTGCCCATGTCCGGCTGTGAGCGGAAATCCCGGCCAAAGCTGCCTCATCTCGGAACTTCAGAGCCCAGATCACACATCACTCATAGGCACCTATTTCTAGGTACTCTACTCAGAACTCTAGTTTCCTGTTTACCTTTTTATGTTTAACAGGTGCCTAGAAATTCTGACTGCAAAGGCAGATCTTCACTGAGATTTAGGTATATTTGACTGTCTTCTTGAAGGATTTCCTCTATATGTTCATTTCCACATAAGGTGAGGTCCCATTCTCAATATTTATAATAAATAAAATATGCTATATATTTCCCTGTTACTTAAGTATAATACAAACCTTTCGTTTTTATTATACACAAATAAATATATTCATAATATATATAATTTATATTATATGTACTACGGCAAATAATATATAATAATTATTATTACTTAGCATACGCAATTATCTACTAAATAGTATATGACTTATTAAATTTATATTAAACATATTCTTATATGTTATTAATAATGATATATTATTAATAATTCTATATAATCTGTGCTATATATTTTATAATACAAACCAAATATTCAAAAAATTCTTTGAAAAATTCACAAATAATATAAATTGCCACATACAATTAGTGTTCAGAAAAAGTACAGACAGATTAAATTCCAGACATCAGAAAATAACATTTTCTACTTGGCATCTGTCTAAATAATTTAACTGGACTCAGAAATTATTTAAAAATTTTAAGCTAATCTGAAGAATGGGTAGAGATTGACTTCCAGCAGTTAAATGATAATACAGTGAAGATTATAATCAAAGTGGTTGTATTCAAATGCTGTGCTAGACTTCTGCTTTAGTGATTTAGTTTCCACAAAATGTCTGGTCTAATGTTTTGCTCCACAGTTTTTCTTGAGCTTTGGATGCCTCCATGACTCTTTCCTAAATACTACTGTTAATGGAAAGATCCTGCAAAGCCTAAGGTTTTGCTAAAAACCCCAGATGAGTTTGCACAGTGATAAATGATGCAAATACAGAAAAAATCTGAGTGACACAGAAAAAAGAGCAGATTATAGTTTTTACAAGTGGATTGAGTTTGCCAGACTACAATCTTGATACAGTCATCATAGTGAAGTATTTCATCATATTTCTAGAGAGCATGTGATATAAAATCCCTAACAGATGATATGTATTATTCAAGAGAACATTGAGAAAACAAAAAAACACCAATAAACAAATAAAAGCAAAACCACCCCCTTCAAGCATAATACTTCAAATAACCAAGGCTTCTTTTATATCGACTGGCTAATAATTTTTTAATAAGTGAGACTGATTCTATGACAGCCTTCTGTTAAAGTATTAATACTTAAAAAAAAGAAGATACTAATTTTTCTGGAAACCAGAAATTTACCAGGTAGAAAGTAAAAAATGAAAAAAAAAAAACAACCAGTAGCTACTTACATGAGTCTTACTGGTATTTAAAGAAATGTATGCTACACATAACTTCGAGAAAAATCAGTTTTGCATTAATCTCTAGTTGGAGGCATCTCAGATTTCCAGAACAGCTGATAACACTCAATAACTTAGGTACAGAGTCTCTTATCCAACACCAAATTAGCTTCTATTTACCATGTGTAGCCGTTTGAAAAAGGGCTTCTGAAAGGGGGTGTAAGAGAGCAATCCACTTACCTGAGTTAAAACTCAATTTTCCTCAAAGCCGTTTCGGGGAGGGGGGCTACTCCGGCCGGGACCAGGGTGGTGGGTTGCGGGTAGAGGGGACCTTGCTTCAGCTCCTCTCCCGGGGTTTGGAGCGGGGATGGGACCGGGGCCAGGGAAGGGCGGCGGGTCATCGCCCCGGGATCCCTGGGAGCACGGGGGCCTGCTCTCCCTGTACCCGCGGGGGCCGGGACGGAGCGGGGCCTGCTCCAGTCCTGGTACCCCTGAGGTCAGGGACAGGCGGCGGCTCCGCACCCTCCAGGTTCCCGGCAGCGGGGGGCCAGAGCAGGGCGGTGGTTTGTAG